>WYDI02003918.1:0-48792 GCA_009867235.2 Psittacus erithacus
ATCGGTGTTATCAGTGCTGTTCCCAGGCTGAAAGTCAAAAACACAGCACTGCACCAGCTACTAAGAAGGAGAAAAATAACTGCCACTGCTGAACCCAGGACAGACATTAAGGGTAGACCTGTTCAGTCTTCTGGACTACTGAATGTTCCCTTCTGAGAACAGCAAAGCTTTCACCTGCTGATGAAGTGTTTCCCTGTTTTGTGAATCCATAGCATCCCAAGTAGTACGTGTATTGAAGAGTCCCCTCTGAAGAGCAATTACATAGTAGGTATTTAAATCCTCAACCTTTACAATCCAAAGACCCTGTCTATGGAATATTGTCCTGGATTAATAAAGTCAGTGCTTATTTTGTTCCAAGGCAAATTGTCAAATTTGTGTCTAGGATCTCACGTGTGAGGGCAACATCCTTGTGCATTTTGCATAAGGATATTGGTTGTTGTTTCCACATAACCTTGGATATGCACAAAATACTTTCAAAGTAGTCAAATAGCCTGTGCTTCTCTGCATTCAAGCAACAGACAGAGCCATAGACAGAGCACATGAAAACCTATGTCTTAACAGTCCCAAAAGCGAATTCAAATTGGTCTGATGGCTGAGGAAATCTGTTAATGTATGACATATGAACAGTTAGAGGATTTTTGAAGTGGTGCAGTGTTGTGCTTATGAAGTCTGAGCACTGGACTTGGGACTAGCAGATTTGTTCCAGTTTCTGCCTATCCACAGTTAAGTGTCTGTAACAGTGTGTATCCTAAAGAGGCCCAGTTCCTGGGTCAGTGCTTCAGACTAAACTCAGCCTTTGTTGGGTACTGTGGTGTCAGTTGGGTCAATGCTGAGAGCAGCAGCTACCCTGCAGTCTGTCACATGGGTGCTTTGGCACAGCTTCTTCCATTTCAGTGCAGGTAAAAAACACTGTTAGTTAGTTCCTTCATGCTTTGAGTTATTGACTTTGGTGGGGAAATTCTTGTACTGGCTCAGAAAGCGCTCCCTGAAGCATGGCCTGTTTACATCTAGTGGTATAGTGGTATATACTAGTGGTAAAGCTGAGGGTGGCCTGAGGCTTATGACAAAGCCAAGGTCTTTTAAAAAGAAAATGTCAACAAGAGCAAATAGGCTCACACTTGATTACTCAATTGCTACAAATTGGAGCATGATGCTGCCTTCAGCAGATTGTGGTTGTTCAGGAGTAATACCTGTTAAAAGTGGATGTCTGCGCTAGTTGGACATGGAGTCCTTGTGCTCTCCTAGGAGTCATGTGCCCTCTTGTGTTACACACTGCCACTAAAGAACTTGTTCAACAAACCGACGAAGATGTGAAAATGTGGTAATGTGCTTAGTGAGCTCCGAACAATACATCTCTGAGCAAAATTACAGTATGTGCAGCTTTAAGATGTTTTCTTAGTAGTAGTGGTTTGAGCATCATTACTACTAAAATTCCTAGGTGGTTTTTCTCTTCTGGCTTTCTGAGGGCACTTAAACAGTCTCTACACTATTTCTAATGGATGATTCATGTTAAATTCAGTTTTCAGCCCCTGGGGGTAGGGAACTGTAGTAAGCACATTCAGAAAAAAGGGTTTTATTGGGTTCATACAACAGGACTTGCTGTTGTGCTGGTTTTGTTCTTAGCCATAAGTGCCTTGGCAAGTTCACTCTTCAGTGCTTGGTGTTGTGGAAGTTCTAAAAAACAATTTAGACTTTCTTGTGCAATCCAGGGCAGTGATGCATCTACCTGTATGTTGCTTTTGTATTCATATACTGTAAGAGGCTTAACTCCTATTCTAGGCAGGACCATCTACTCTAATTCTAGCCAAACTGTTGCATGTTCATGGTGAGTTTACAGATAAACCTTCTTATACTCAAACATCAGGAAATAAAAGTGGGTGGTGGTGGATCTGTTAATGACAGTGCTCCCTCACTCTACAGCTCTAAATAAGACAAGTGCTTTCATACATAACCTTGGGAGACAGCAAGACAAAAGTGTGGTTTTGTTTCTGTGTCTGGAGCAAGCAAAAAACCATCAGCAGTTATTTGGTAGCTGTGTCATGCAGGCGTTTGGCTTTCCCGGGCTGGCTTCATTAGAGTTCAGAAAAACCGGAAGGAACCTGCGCTTCACTCAGCACCCCACAAAACACCAGCTGCATTCTTGGGTGATTATGAAGCTTTCAAAGTATTTTCAAATAATTAAATCACTTCAGAATCTTTCACAATTCCATAATACAGATTTCTGAATTGCAGCAGGCTTCCCTCAGCTAATGGCTGTGCACAGCCCTCATTCAACCCAGTGAAGCTGGCCCCATGCCCTTCTCCCATGTGTCCCTGGTGCTGTGGTGCAGGTCCCATGCTTGAATGCAGTGTCCCTTTGTGGAGAGGTCCCCGCTGCAAGGCAGGACACAGTTTAGAGATCTTTGATAAAAGAAAGCCCCAGTCAGTCTCTCCCACTAGCAAGCTGGCGGTGTCTTGAGCACAGAAAGTAAAGAAAATGGAGAGAATAAATAAAAATGATTGAAAAATTAAAAACTACTCCATTCCACATTCATGACATTTTTAATACTCATCTTGCTAAGATGCAGAACAAGGACTATTAAATTTCCATTCAGTAGCAGCCAACAAGATATGAATGAGTATTAACTTGAAACAAAAACTTGATTTATAACATCAAGTTGTGCACTTAAAAAAATAATTACAAATCATTTTCAAAAGGAAGAGTAACAGTGGAAGCAACAATGAATATAAAACATGACTGAGTAGGCTTAAAACATAACTTCAAGTATTCTATGGTGTTTCCTCATACATTTGTCTTAAATTTGTTTGTGCAATACCCATCTTTGCATAGTAAAGAAAAATTGGTTAAACTCCAGCCATAAGTAATCTGTTTCTTTTAACATGCACCTATACGGCTGTTAGTTGCCAGGCAGACTTCTCTTTTAGGAGGATCAGGTCAAATCAGTGAGTTCATGCAGCAAACTTGAACGAGCAATAGTTACTGCAGTTTCTTGTCCAGGTGAATAGATAAATAATGGAGCAAAGAGATAGTGGATGAAGTGGAGGCACTGCTGACCAGCTCTTCTTTTGATGATGCTTTGTGATGAACAAATGAATACAACATGGACTTTCCAAAGCACAGCAAAGGCAAGATGTAGAAAATCAATGCCTACCAAACCCAGTGTTTTACCTGTCTGCCACCACAGAAAGCACTCATGCCTGCGTGTGCTCCAAGCAGTGCTGCACCTGCATCGTGTAATGCAGGGCACAAGGCGAATGTGTGTTTTCACATACAGTGGGTAAGTGGAGCACAAAGTCAGTCAGGAACTCCTAATATTTATGAAACTGCTGGTGTAAATCAAAAAGTTACTCCAGCACTGAATGTATGTACATAGTAGCTGAGGACCACTGTGGTCTGATTTAGAACATCGCATCACACACTAACAATGCTGTTTATGAAGCGCTTCTCAGAGGTTTATTACACAGGTAGTTCATATATAGCCACTTGATTTTACTTCCTTTTAATTTTTGGTAACTCTAGTGTTTCTGTTGTGGGTTACTCTTGCTTTAGAAGCAGAACCCTGATGACCTTGGGGGTTATGTTCCCATGCAAAGTACTTTTTGAGGACAATAATACAGCTGCAAGTATTTTTGGTTTGCCATGAAAGTATTGTCACTAGCTTCCTCCTGCATAAAGCCAGGCAGGGATTTTTCAGAATAAGATTTATAACACATATCATTGGTGACTATCTGTGTGCAGCACCTTTAACTCATAATGTAGTAAATTTAATGTGATTATGTTAAAGCTGTTTAAACCCATTTAATACTATCTGTCAACCAAAACAATATATTTGTCGTGGGTGCTTAAACCATGATAATATTGTAGTTCTCTCTGTGAAACTGCTGGATTGAACATTATCATAATAAATATAATAGAAATCAGATTTCTAAGTCACAGGAAATCTGCAGCATTTTCTTACTGTTTTGGCTCTTAAAGCTAACTCAGGAAATGGATTTCCACTAAACAAAGATGGAGTAAGCAGTTGTAACTTCTGTTGTTACTAATATCCAACACGTAACTCTTAAATTTGATTATCAGATGCAGCAATGAAACTTTCATCAGGTCACTTCACTTACACAAACTGAATTACCTAAGTTTTAAATCAAGATGAAGAGGGCAAGCCAGACTGCACAGTTCTGCACTCAGAGGGAGGCCCAAACAAGACACCTTCATACCTTTCTCAAGCTGGGCAGGCCCAGGGGAACAGGACGGGTGCCCACGCTTCTCTGCGAAGCTCTTATCTTTGTGCACACGGCATACCTACAGGTCAGTGCATGACCCCCTGAGATTGCATGGGATTCTGCATGCTCTGTGATGGTAACTACCCATCAGTAGTCAAGGGTCAAAGTACTAATTCTGCATTATGCTTTGAAAAGTGAAATGCATCAAAGAGATACAGGGAGTGGGTCAGAAAAGTCAGTCACCCTTGCAAGCCCATTTGTGTGGGCAGGCAGAAGGCAAGAGAGGAAGAGCTCTGTCCAAGCTTTTAATTTTTTGTGAGTATTTTAAGGCTTATTTAAGTTTTTATTTCACAGGATTTAGGAAAAAAGTAGCTATAGTTAAAAATAATAACAATTAAAAAAGCTTGGCACTTCTGTGATTAACTTGAGAGGGTGTCACTTATCTTACATTATCTTATGGGAAAATCTGCGTAACAGCCAAAAAAAAGTAATCCAGACTTATATGCAATACATAGATATGTGTTTATATATTTTAATTGTTTTTGGTTTCAAGCATACAAACTTCAGATCACATCTGTTTGGTGTCAGAACTCCCTGCATCTGCATGCTATTATCTGCCTTTTTTGAGCAAGCCCAGAACATCTGCTGTACAACATGCTACCAAAAAAAAAAAAGGGGAGCAAAAAAACCCAAAACCAAACCCAACATCAAAAATAGATTTACATAAAGAATAGAACTTTTTATATGGAAATCCTTTTCTCATATATATATTTATATATAATCTGTGAAAATGATACATCAAAATCTTATTTCCATATTTACACGTTTTCCTTCTTGGAAGAATTACATCCACCACTTGGTGGCTTCCATACCCAACAGACTCCTGGCCCAGGGGACCAAACCAAGGTAGAAAGTAAGCTCCCAGAGCAGGGAACACTGGAGTCCAGTGGTGAAATGCACTGTGCAGTTGGAAAAGCTATCAGAGCCTGGTACTGGCTTCCCAGTGGTTTGCATTTATTGGGCTGCAGATTCTGCTTGGGGTCAGCTTGGAAGCTTGGTTGTCTGTATGTGAGCCATGCAGGTTACCCTTTCAGAACTAGCTCCTCATGCCCCTGGGGTTTGGTAAGAAAAAGTAAGTCATGCAAACTCAAGTGAAGTTAGAGTGCCAGCAGGCTGGGGAAAAAAATCTGCTGCTATTTCATTATTTTTGGAACAGTTCTCTTATTGCACTTGGCTCTGTGTGTCTCCTCCTTTGTTTGAGAAAAAAACCCCACATGATTCTGAAACAGTTTGCTTGTAACGCTTGTCAGTTAATGTTAACAGGAGAAAGGTGAATAGAGGAAGTATTCTGAACTTGTCTCCAAAAAGGAGAGTCTTCTACTGCCTCAAAGATTAACATCCCAACACCATGTTTATAGTTAGTTTCTCATGTTCTTCCTTACTGAGTTAGTTCATGTGCAGCTACAGCAAAGACATCATACCCAAAATCCAGTAGTGCAAGAGGCAGCTCTTTGAAACACATTTCTTCAGATAGGGCCTTGTTGACTTGGATCGAACCTTCGTTTTTTGACATTTCTTCCAGGTTGCACCAAAAGGAGATGAAAAGAGAAAAACGCAAGACATTAGTTAGATACAACAGGAACAAAACTATTGCCAAGGTCATAGTCAAGTAAAAGGCTCACACTGACACAGTTCAACAAGTAACTTTGCCAAGGGGTAACAAGGAATTCAGTTGCATGCTTTCAGTAGCATAGTACTGAGTACTGGTTTCCTCATGCAGCTTAAAGACCTTACTGGCATACAGAACTCAATTATTTCTGTAGCACTTCAAGCGCTGCTCTGATTTTGTACAAACTTTCAGCCCACAGTAACTGAAGAAAGCATGCACATACCTAAAGGGAATGAGTCGGATGTGCCAGTACTGGAAATGCATAAGCACGAAGACTCTAGTTCTCAGGGCAAGTGCCCATCTCTGGCCGTACCGGAATTTAGTTTATGTGTTTCAGTGTGAAGTAGTCAGTGCCTCTGTGAGCCCTTACCCCACTATTGACCATAACTGCTGTGAATTAGTACAGTGCAAAACATAGCAAAGACATTGCATTCGAAGGAGACTGGACAGTTCTGTAAACAGTGTGATAAGAATTTAATATTAGCAGTGGGTAGCAAGCTGGTCAGTGATATCCAGTCTCCTGCGATACTGATATCCTATGTCAAACAGCAAGACATTAGGAAGCGACAACAAGAGTTGGGTGCAACCTCCCCAGTATCTGGCTTTATGTGGGGCATCAAGCAAGGGGCTCATGCATTTAGTTTTAACGTTGGGCATAGGCACCACTACCGCCACCAAACCAACATGCAAAAATACAGAACAGGAGTTCATAAATTCTCTAAAGCTACATACCAACCCTAGGACTTTCTCTTTTCTGCAGCCCTGCTAAGTACTACCACTGCTACAATATTTATAAATACAAGAGGCTTGTCTGGTGGTTTAAGAGACTAATGAACGCATGCAAAGGCAACACCTTTTTGGTAAGACCTCCAGAGAGTAATTGTTCTTGGGCATCCTTTAGTTTGCTTTTCTCTTGGGTATGAATGCCTATATTTTTGCAAGGTGAGTGCTCAAGAATTAATAGTTTCTGAAAGATCACTGTATTCATAATTTCCCCTCTAGAAGCACTGTACTAATGCTCCTCCTGAATTAGGCTGACATTACTTCAATGTCTCAATCCCTCCTCCTCTGTACTGCACGTAAATTTCAGATGAGCAAATTATTTTTTCAGGCCAACTTGCAGAATTGCATCGTAGGAAGTATGAACAGAATATAACCTGATTAAATGTGAGTTAAAATGGCTTTGCATCTGCTTGTCCTGCCAGTTCAAATGGGGAAAGCTGATTCCTTCCCCCACATCCCACCCCTTCTTAAAATACTGTCTAGCATACTTGAATTCAAAGACTACTGATGTTTGAATTTTAACACTACTAGTCAGTCAGTTCCCTTAAACCATCAATGTATGTGAAAAAGCCAGATGATGTAACTTGTTCTCCTACTGCAGAGAAAGTACCATATTCCAGTTCACTTGAGGAAGACAAATTGTTAAAATGCACACTGAATTACATTCTGTTACTAGAGCTGATTTTACTTAAAATGGACCTTCTAAGTCTTTGGACAAGGTATAGAGGACAGATGCTATGCTAGCTTCCCAGAACAATTCCTGTAACAAAATTCTTACCTCCACCATTGCAGTGGTCCAGTAAGGACTATTTGGCTGTGTGGCAGCTCAGCCAGCACCTGTGCTGTGGGCCAACAGGCACATCTGCTGTGCCCTTGCCATGCCTTCTGTGATCTGTCCAAACTGTGTATTTACTCATTTCCTAGTTTCATCCAGCAGAAATACGCACTTCAAAGAATAAGATACTAACCAAACCACTGCCTTTCTTCACTTAGGATATTAGGACAGTGTTATATGACAGACAAACGTGTAAAGAACTGAAAGAACATTTAACATAGGAACCTGAAATAGTCTCTGAAATATGGACCATCAGGTATAGTGTCACTAAGGGAACACAAAGCATTAACAGTCATTAGCTATAGCTCTCTGCTGTGATCGCAGCACTTCACAGAGTAGGCAGTCAAGTGTTACTCTGCAGGAACGGGAAGGCTATTTCTGATTCCCTGACCTGCTTTAACAGCTTCATCCCAAATCACCAACCTTTTCAATACTAAAATGCAGACAGCAGTCTTACTTAAATCACCAAATAGAAGTTTCTTTCTTTCCCAAGAAAATAATAAAAAGCAAGGAGGCCAAGTGAGCATCCAGTCCTGGATATTTGCACTTGTTTATAGCCATGTATTATAGCAGTACAGGGCTCCTTTCAGTGCGCATCAGTAAAATGGGAAGGTGGGGTGCAGAAGAGTTCTCTATGGAAGGACATGTAGGAGAATGATGCTGTTTCCTGTCCTTTGTTTATTTATGTGGAATATCCGAGAACATTAACTTCTTTGCGTTTAATGTTTCAATGCCTCTTTAAATAATGAAGGTCAGCCTTTCAGTCTGTAATCCAACCGGAAAAAGAGTCTCTAACAAAAAGCAAAATTACAGATGATTCTGAATCAAAAAAGCAGAGCATGCTACAGCACATCACTGCCTCTAGTATGGTCATCTTTGCAAATATGAGTATTTCGGAGAAGAAAGACTGGTTTCAGAAGAGGCTGGGTGTATGCAAGAAATACCTTGCTGCAGTTCTCCGCATGGAATTTCTTTCTTTTCTTAACTAATTAGGAATGTGGTTACACAGTACATTACTTGTAAATCTGTGCCTTTGTGGGATCACAAATACAAAGCTTTACTTGGGTATTTTAACCACTTCAAATAGCAAATGTTTTCATATGCATGGTTCAAATGCTGAAGAGCAGCTTAAGTAAGTGACCTTTTGCTACAAAACTGATTCAAATTAACAATGTAAGGGACTAAAATTAGCATCTTTAAGTAAGATGTTGACCTGCCATTTATTCTACTAGGTTGGAAAAAAAGTGAGACAATATCTCACATTTGATGCTAAGCCTGATGTTTGTGTAGGGATGACTGGATTTAGGTCCCTGATACACACTTCATAGAAATGCTGGTAAGGGGCTGAAACCTTCTTCCTCACAACATCACCATTAGCATTCCCCTGCCTTATCTTGCAGAAATTTTGGGAGTCTAGATGCACCTGCACAGACCAGTTAAAAACTTGGCATCTCCTGTATCTGGGTATTTGGTCCATCCATTAATCTTCTGTTAAAGGGACAGAAAACCCTGCAACTAAGAAACAACTGCTAGAAATAGTTGTGCCTACAACCAATTATTCTGTCAGCCCCTTTTGCATTCTGATATAGCAGAAAGCAGCTTTTCATGTGTATTTCCATATCACTGCTACTAGCATTGCCTCTTTGCAGTGTTGCTTTATTATCAGAAAGTGCTTTAATACTGTTAAAGTCAGCAACAGAAGCATTTAATTGGTTTACATTACTGCAGTAGCTTTGGGAAAGTGAATATGTGCTACAAAAAAAAGGTGACTGAAGGCCTCTGAGACTGCACCTACAGCCAATGCACAGGACTGCTCTTATGAAAATGGCTTTCCTGTATTGGTCCTATATTAAACACTTTATATTGCAGATATTTGCTACATCAAAATGAACTTAACATTTCTTGTACATTACTCAGCAGAGTTTAGGTAGAAATATATAGGACTCTCTTCCTGCAGTCCAAACACCAACAGCTTTAAAAGTACTACACAAGGCTCAACTGAAGAAAGATCTACTCCTTAACAAGGTTTGAACACACAACCTTTAACTCTAAGCTATCTGAAATGTGCATAAAAGCTCTATGCCCTCTAAAATCAGCAGTTAACGTTTTTCTTTCCTGTTTACATATTAACCTAATGAGAAAAACTAACCTAGGATTCACTCTTGAAACTTGTTTGAAGTTGTTTGGGTTTTTTTTACTTTGTCTTTCCAAACTTGCATCAAGCCTTTTACACTTCCCCTCCAGCCCCCACCCCCCACCTCAGTTCATGAACAAAGTTTGCTTAGTTGCAGCTTACGTTTGATATGGACTTGACACCACAGTACCGTATGTTCATATGAACATCTGATAACCTGTGAAACAGAAATCACATCTCCCAGTTTGTAAAGCATTAGCTACCTTCTCTTGTATTTGCAGAGACTAAACACATCAGTTGCTTAAAAAGGAAGTTAAAATCCTCTTTATTATCCTCATCTGTCTCTCCACATACATCTGAAGCAAAGTATCAGAGGGTCTACATGTGCTAGCTCTTCTGTATGTGAGCTGAAAAGCCTTTTCAGTTCCCTTCTGACCCCAGAAGAAACATGCACTTCAAGCTGTGAGCTAGGCCAGGCCAGTGGTTTTGAGGTTCTGCTACAGAATAGATATTTGTATCTTGCTCTTTTGAGAATAAGAGCTTCAAGAGGCGTTTCCAATACAGATCCTCTGTAGTGCTAACAAGTGTCTGTGTACATTTAGGCAAGCAAATGACACCAGGATGCAAAGCTGAACACTTGAGTGCAGTTCGAGAGCTGTGGAACACAGTCAATTAAGTATTCCATTGTTGCAGACAGAGAGATTCTCCTAAAGACCTATTTCCATGCGAGTACTTGAGTGAAGGTATCCCTGGCCGGACTCCTTGCACAGCTGCTGGCAGGTGCTGCAGCACTAATGCCAAAGAGTGGTTATGGCACAAGACACCTTAAAAAGATTCACAGGAAAAAAACACCTCAGGTTTTTCTATGTTAATGACTTGTACTGGGTTTTCAACAAGTTATCTTCTGCAATCCAAATATATTACTTATGAATGCATACTCTGTGTCTGGAAAATATATGGATTGCTAGGTAACAGATATATGTCTGGTGGCAGAAAAGTTTGTCTGGTTCCAAAGTATAATCTGATACTTATTTTTTCCAGCAAAATGTAGCTTGGTTAATTCCCATGGGAACTTGCAATATGAGTGTTTCTAGCCCTCTCAGTGTTTATAACATTATCACTTTTAATGCGCCTGTAGTGTGGTTCTCCAGAAATCAAAACTTTCACCAGAAATGTTAATACAAGCCTCACGGAAAATTTGGCTGTATTTACTGAAAACTCTTAACTGCAGTGAAGTGCAGGGGAAAAACCTCAGAACAGAGTCTTCCTGAAAACAACAGTGGTAGCAGGCAGTGCAACAGGAAGGAGTCATCTTTTCAGGTGACCTTTGAAAGTGAATTAACAGGTAAACATCACCTGATCACTATATTCCACTGTCACAGTCACTTTAATTAGGAATAATTTTCTCTAAACTCTGATATGGAGTGTGAATATAGGACATACAAAATATTCTTTGAATTATTCTAAAAACCTGAATGAATAATTATACCTTATTGCTGTATCATGGTTTAATCTTTATTCATATTATTTAAATGGAATAGTAACTGGAATACATGAGAAGTAACCTGTCCTTGTGCTTAACACTTCTGTGATTTGCAAGGATCTAAACATGGATTCTAAATTTAGATCCTTTTTGCGAAATATGGACCATGCATGTAGGTGGACTTGATGCTACATAAAAAGGCAGGAATCTTTGTACAAGGCTCTTTTTGCTTAACAGTCACAAGCAGAATGACTAGTATGTCACTCTTCATAGTTATAAACTGCATAGAACTAGATCTGAGTGATAAATGTTTTCATCTTTCAGGAGACATTTTGAGATTTCAAAATGTTCTCCTAAATTTGATTTTAATTGTGAATTAAGGGGGGAAAAAAAAAATCAATACCCACAACAAAAGTTAGCTCAGGTACTTCTGCATCAACTGTGTCTACACATTTGTTAATGAAAACCGCTCTGTTACTGCCACAACTTATCATTTACACAAAGTTTTTCACATAGAAGAGTTTAGCAGCTTGGAAGTACTATTATTCAAAACAGACACCCCTGAAGATGTATTATTGGTGGTTTTTAATCACTGTAGTCAGCTTCTGAGAGCAATGCTACTAACTGAAGATGAAAAAGACCTTGTTCCTTAAGGTTATGGTTTTTAGGTTAAAGTCAGGGAAGTTAAATTTATTTTTATTGTACTTCAACTTTGCATCCTGAGAGCACTCACTAGTTTCAAATCCATTTCCTCCTCTTGTTCAGCACATGTGTAATTCTTTCTCTTTAAATCAGTTTGTTACAGTTTGGGGGATGAAGCGAGGGGAGTTAACTTGGAAATCTTGTAGCAGGAACTCAAAATTTAGTGATATAAGCAAGAAGTAGAAATGCCATAGCCACTGAAGAGAAGACATGCGGCATTGCTTACTTAAAGCCCCATCCTGTCCCCCCAAGGACAATAGCTGCTACCAGGATGGCACCAGCGATGGAGCCTATAATAAGATTGGTGGCACTAGGACCTGTGATAAAGGATTATGGTAAGAACGACATAAGAACCAACGACTTCATTCATATTAAGTGAAGCAACTGAAGGGTACTCATACAATTCCAAGGAATATAGACAGTACACAAGGTGCTGTCTCTAGACAATTTCCGTAAGCCCAACTCAGTTTTCTTTAACAGTAAGAATGAACAAAGCTGTTGGTCTCTGCATTGTACTATGTTGACTTCTGCCACAGACAAAAACCTAGTATTAGACAGTAAATTCCACTGCGACTCACTCCATTATCTGGTAAAGGAACTGCTAGCTGAGGACACCAAGATATTTGTGAATAATTCCTTAACTGAAAGGAAACAGAATGTATGCTGTATATTTTATGACTACAGCAAATTAAAAAGGAGGAAAAAAAATACCAAAAAGTCCAACTTTTTCCATGGAGATCCTGAAGGGTGGCCGATATTTTAATTTGAAACAAGAGTATCCAGCACCACTTGTTAAATCAGAGTCCACACTCCTTAGTAACGTCAACGCTAAATTTACAAACAATTGTTTGACAAAAGCAAAGTAGTATATAGTAAGGAACAAAAGTTGAAATAAAAGCATTAAGCTTTCCAAACATCAAAGCATTTCTTGATCCTCCTCAAGAAGCTACTTAACAACAAAGTGGGGAAGGGTGGAGCAGGAAAAGAGCAACAAAAAGAAGCAGCACAAAATAGATCTGTGCAATTTTCTGAAAAGGGTAAGGGAACACCTAAGTAACATATTCATAATTGACCCTTAAGTGCTCTGTTTACACAGGGTGGGGGAAAACTGACAATAGGCCTTAGAAGCATTTTACTTGCTCTGTACAAAAATTTTCTGTTGAGCCGTCTTTGATGTAAAGCTAACAGCATCTGAGCTGAAGGCAAATGAACTCAGCAGTTCTTCTGCAGCGTATTATGCACTTCTTGGTTAAACACATACATACTCAGGAATAGCCTTCAAAGAGAGTTCTTACCTCCCATACCACTCTCCCCAAACCATTCTACACAGCAACCAAACACTTCTACACAGCTACTGAAATTTTCTTATTTTAAACATTCTGAAACAGAGTTTGGAAAGCTGTCTGACAGCTAATGCAAGGAAGAAATAGGAGCAGCCAGAGATCAGCAAAGAAAAGAGCATGGACAGCTGCAACAACTGAAAGCCTTAAGCTGTTAGGCTAGTACCACAAAACCTGCCCAGTCCCAGACACTAGAGTAAGTATGTGCCTAAGTTTAAAATTCCCTGCTTGCCCTAACTCCATTGCACCCATTCCATGTTTTCTGTACCAGTGCTTCTGGAGATCAGATTGCCCAGGTTTAAAGATTGCTTCCTGCAATTCCTACACAGATTATTCAGCAATATGAACAAAAGACTCCGGACTGAAAAGCAGTGCAGTGAGCTTTGCAGATAGGAGCAGTGCGTGTAATTAAAAGGTAGTTTTTCACAATTTGGAAGAATAAATTTTATTTGGACTTACTTTTAAATTCACACCTGGCTCAAATCAACAGGAGTGACCATGGTTGGGGGTAAATGAATGCCATTCCATAGGCATTATATTCCCAACTAAGGCCCGGCAGCCCAGTGAGCTACTGCATCTGACTCAGATCTATGGCTTACTTTTTATGAAATTATTGCACACAACAAGACTGGAAACACAGCAAATGATTTATCTGCAGTACATTTTAGAAGCCTTGAAAAATTCTAAAAAGTATTTCTTTCTAGCCATAGAGTGTTATCTTTCCACAAAAGAGATTCAATGATTAACTGATAGTAGCACAGCTATAACTTAGATAAGGAAGTACTAAATTGCCTCTTTTACATCCTTCCTCTTACTGTGTTCCCTGGTTGCAAATGTTTGTAGGGAGGGGAAATACATTCCTTAGTGCACATCCATTCAATGAACAGCAGTCTGTTCTTTCAATTAAAAAAAAATCAATTGACTACAAATATGGAATAATTCAATCCAAATTTAAACAGAAAAGGATAATATACAAACCAATTAGGTTCAGTGAAAGTTACTAAAATTACATCAAATAATAATTAAAAATAGGTCCTGATTGAAAACACTTTCGTGGATCTGAGGCAATTTTATAAGGTGTCCATAACTTTTGATGCTAAAGGTCTTTTCCAAACTAGTTGATGCTACAACTAAAGAAATTATTTCATTTTTAACACCAAACACCCACCCCCACACCTCTCCAGACAATCAAATGCCTGTGAGAACTGGGCTTAATTGCTAGAATTAGACTAATTACTAGAGAGAGCAGATTTTTCTGCAGGTAATAAATGCACTGTGGCGCTTTGATGGTTTTTTTTCTTGCCTGTTACTTTGCCAGGCAAAATCTCTGGTTTAAGTTATCAAAGCCAAATATCCAAGTCTGTCTTCTGAAAATCTAAGATAAGGGTCATGTAACAATCCAGTTCAGCAAAAGCTAAAAAGGTTGTGTCTAGAGCTGCAAACTCACACACAAATGCTGCCTACCAGCAGGCTGCCTGTGCAGCCTTAATTAGAACTGCATGTGAACACTTTTTCACACAGTCTGATTAGAAATCGCAAACTGTCTTGTTATGAGTCCCCCTTCAGGGAGATGGCACTGTCACACAACAGAGGTAATGCATAGTAGTAGAAACACAGCAGAGTTGGAAATCTCAGAAAAGCAGAGTAGCAGCGACTTGTTCTGTAGTTTGCACAGTGAATGCAGAATGAAGAGAGTTCTTAAATGGACATTTTTATATGCATGTATGTGTATAGATGAATTTTATATTCTAAGCATTCTACTGCCTTGAGGTTACAAAATCCTAGCAATAGAACATTCAGAAGCTTTATTATAAAACTAGCTGTCTATGCTATCATCTGCTTTCATCTTCCTAGCTAGATTGTGTGGCCTATTATAAGACTGAAAGCCCCACAGACTGCAGTAAACCATTTCTGCATTTTTTGAAATACTCCATGTTCCTCTGTTCTGCAAAATAATGACAAGCTGCTATTTTTCCCCATCATTTTTATAATTTGGTGTAATGGAAACATTTAAACATTTAATTTTACTGTGACAATGTAAAAATTCACCAAGTTATTGGTTTATGCCCCACATTACCCCAGACAAGAGAAGGTTCAACACTGCATGAGCAAACCACATGACACAGACACAGTCAATCACATGACAAATACGATCACCACACAACAAAGCTAATGGGGTAATACACAGAGGGCTCAGGTGCATATGGTTACCTCACACACTAGGCACCAGACATAGAACTCAAACTAAGAAAAATGCTTACTCTATTCCCCACCCTGTGCCTCCAAAAATCACCCCCAAGGCCAGAATGGTCCCTGCCACTGCACCTATTAGCCTGTTAGTGGCCATGCTCACTGTGTGGAGGGAAAAGGGAAGATTTTTTTTAAGGAAATAATCACATTGTCTGAAATGAAAACATGAAATAACTCCTCAAAGGAATATTTTATACTATAGTCCATTGTCAGATAAACAGTTCAAACCTCCTAAGAAACCTTTATTTACCAAATACTGTAGCTAAAAAGTTCGGAAACCAAATATTTGATTTTCTGTGAATGCTTGCAAATATGACAATGAAAAGTTTTCCTGTATATGTAAGACTATTCATTTTAGCTTGCAATTCTATTATTTACTCTAAAAGGGAACATCCTCGACCTATTGCTTTCTTAAAGCAGCCAAAATGTAAATAAATCACCAGTAAGAATACTTTCTTTTGATCACCAGAAACTTACTGTATCCATAATATGACAAATGATAACTGTTTGGCAATAGCTCCATCATAGGAAGAGCAAAAACCACAAACTTTATAATTCATTCCTTTACTAGTTAGCAATACTTTCATTTGTTACTGTAATTATCAATAAGACTATTTATCTGTATAGCATAAAGACAGATAAGACCTTTGTAAAAGAAAAATCCTACTCTAGAAATGTGCTTCAGGTAGCACTCTGGAACTTTCAGTATGTGCAGTCTCTCTCAAGACACTGAGGCCTTATTTTTCATCTTTTAAGAGAAAAGATCTACACATTTCCTAGGTTAAAGATTAAAAGCTTGATAGATATATTGAGTCATAAAAAACCACAAGCAAGCAGCTGAAAACCCTGTCTAATGGGAACTTCTCCAAGGACAAAACTTCATAGTCTTCCTGCTGAATAAGTCTGTTTTGAAATGGTTTCTTAACTTCTTCCTCTTTCATAACACTACACACAAACACACATACACACTTGAGACATAAGTTTCATAACAAACAAACATACACTATTCCATTAGTCAAGCAAAGGCCTAATTCTGCAAATGAAACGGCAAAGGAGGAATCTTGTGCGCACATGGAATCCTACTGATTTCAAAACTCCTAGCCAACACTCTAAAGTAATTCCAAATTTCTACAGTAGCCAAAAATTAACAGCACAACTGTTTGTCTTCCCAAAACTGCCAGCATGCTGGGTAGGTCTGCTAGTACAGGATACAGTAGGTTGCTGAGTTTAGAGTAACTCAAGACTCATGTATCAATACCAACATAATTAAGAAACACTTTTTTTTTAATCCTGAAACACAGTATGGAGCCAAGAACAATTGATGGATGATGGAAAGATCCAAAAAGCCAGCAGGAGTAGCAGCCAGCAGGAGTAGCAGCCAACAGTCAGTCATAACAATACATCAATAAACAGCAATACTTCCTAGTTATACATGCTCTAACTGTAGTAAGAAAAATGCTTGGCTCTGTGGTGTGAAAGATCTTAAATCTATTAGGTGAATTTTCACATCATGACTGTTCTGTTTCTGAAATGTAACAAAACTGAAATTTCAGGCTAAGGAAAACCAAGTATTTTGGTTTCTGTCTCATGCTTGTAAACTGACATGACAGGAGGTACTGGTAACAAGGGGAAAACACTTTATGAAAACTACTTGAGTATGTTGGATCTTTACAATACAGAAAACTACTTCTGTATTCTTCTGGCATCTTCTCACAAAGGAATTCCTCTATTAGCATACTGAAAGCGATTATAGTAGCTGCCAGTGTTCCAGCTCCTAAATTCTAGGTGTTTCAACACCAACAAATTATTGTAACAACAAAAGTAAAAATAATCCACCTTTTGAAATCATTGAACCATCTTGTACAAAAACATATCCTGCCTTTTTGCAGACGGCTCCACTGAAAAATGCAGTCTAAGCTACATGTCTGTACCTGCTGGCAGAAATCCATGCACACACTATTTATTTCAGACATTTTCCCAGAATATTTCAGCATTGACATACTAATTTTCATAAAGGTATTTCCATTCTGAATTAGATGAGTTTATTTAAATTACAAAAATCTAACCAAGATAAGCATACCTTCTGTGTAGCAAAAGATTTCCTACAGAACTTTTTACAGAGGGTGTTATTTCTACAAGATGTGGAAATGAGCATGTCAAATACATGTACTTTCAGTGTCACAAGTGTTAATATTGTTCTCTTCATCCACACACAGAGAGAAGTAATGAGCTCTAGAGTGCTGCTCTCCACAATGTTTTTTAAGACTGTGTAAGCAGCATTCCCCAGTCAGGAATGTTTTTACGGGAAATGGAAAGACAAGAAATATTGCCAGGCAGGGTAAAAACCAGGCAACTCTATACTGACAGGTTAGGTGTCCAGGAAGCACCTGCACAGATACCGTAATACAAATCTGGACTGTCCTAGACAGAGCCTCCTTTGCAGTAGTAACTTATTTTAAGATTATCTCTTCAACACTTCTTGGTAAAGGTCTACTGGAGCCATTCTGCTATGGGGCAAAAGAATAAGGCACACAAGGCAATAGTAGAACCATTTTGGGAGGGATGTATCAAAACCCTGCCCTCCCTTGAAACACTGGATATTTTAAAGAGTAATCCATTAGAGTCTGAGCTCTAAGGGCTACATTTTTAAATTACTCTATCCTCTTTCCATCAGCCTTGAATAAGGGACAGAAGAACCTGGAACCAGGACACAGCAGAAAAATTTTGTTTGGCTTTCTCAGTTGGTTGTTGGGAGCTTCATCTGTGACTGCGTAACACTGGATAAATATAGTCTGATGTTGGACAATGTCCTGATGACAGGAAAGACATAAAAGAACTGGACAGCACAATCTGAAGAAATTCTTTGGCAGAGAAGTCAGAGAGAATCTCAAGTGCTTTTCTTTGTCTTTGCAAAACTGTTTTGATGAACTATTTCCTCAATAGCTCCTCTCTGTATTTATACATCATATGCAGTTGAAATACCTACTAAATACGTAAAAGCAAACAATAACGATAGCAAGAAGAATTTAAGTCCTTAAAAATCTTAATTTATTTCTTTTTCCTCCCATTGAAATCTGATTTCAAGGAATCAAAGCTTTTTTCACGAGGGACATTCCACCTTTCCCTTTTTTATGCCATAGCTCTCTGAATTAGTTGAGAACAATTAAGTGAATTGGAAACATTTAGTAAAACATAAATACTCAGTTATAGAAATAATAAGAGCTATGCTTATATTTCAATCACAAATGATCATAAAAATACAGACTCCAAGGGATGAAAGAAAAAACAGAAAGTACATACCCTTACCTATTGAAATTTTCCCGAAATTTAGGTTAGAAAAATAAGTTTCATCCGTTCTCAAAGCAAAAAGACCTATTTCATCTACACAAAGCAGAATTTTACTGTCTGGGTCTAAAAAGGACTGTACAATAATACTGTGTTGTTATATGACAATCTACTACCACGTAGCAACAGAAAAATGTCATAAATACTTGAAAGAACATCAAAACTGAAATCACACAAACCCTTGGGTCCTTCATCCTTCTTGCTACCAGTATCCCTGATAGGATCATCAATACTGCAGTCTGTCCCAGCCCAGGAGAAATTACAAATGCAAGTGGCTTCATTACTACAAATCTGGAAAGGAAAATAAATGACAGCAGTTGTTTTTTAACTACATTTTATTAAATTTATTTAACATGTAGTTAGGTATTTAATTCACAGTATAAAACATATCCATTTTTATTTTTACTTATCCATATATTGTAAAAATAGCACTGAGTGTTTAGCATGAGTATAATACATCAATAACCTGAAAGTTTGTTTTACCCTTCTAAATACACTCAGATGGTATGAAAAGCAGAAGTGCCCCCAGTGGTTTCATCTTCATGTGCACTACACACCTGCATAGAATGTAAAAAATAACAGAAATTCTCATCTAGAAAAACCCCTGTCTAGTGTAGTTAGATCTCCACTCACCAGCTATCTAGACTTTGAGCCTGAATGTCCAGAACAAATACTAGTATTTAAAAGGTTCAAGACATGGGTATTCTTCACAACCTCTCATTTACAGCTTACTCCCATGCATTACAAACAGTAATATTTTCGTTGGTTTTGTCAGAGTTTTTTTCTAAGCAGCAATGTGATGTGCTTGCTTATCTTTTAGAAGAGGAAATAGTTCTTCTGAAGTCTATATTTAGTTGAATGACCTCTAAAAAAGGACTTAGGACTCACTAAAATTGGCAGTACACTTATCAGATACAGGAAAACCTAACTAACTGATAAACCCTAAAGTGTCAAATCAATAGAGTTGAGAGCTATAAACTTTTCCTATTAAAAAGAACACGTAATGTGTTGCTAGAAGAGGTTACTAAGAGGAAAAGCACGACATAAGAAACATGCAAAACAAAGAATGCAGATTTGCTTATGGGAGCAGAAGTGAAGTCAATCATCAGGTATCAGCTAATCAGTGTCTTTTGGACAGTGGAATATAATGTCATAATAAACCAGAAAATTGCCTACACACTAATGATTATAAGCAAGTACCACCTGTGATTTTTTTTAATTTATTTTAGCTTAACTTTTACCTCATTCTGCTTCTTAAAGTATTCACTGAAGAATCTTAGCTAGGAAGCTGAAGATAAATACATCCTATGGTAGGTTTGATCAACTCAAGTAGTCTTTTAAATTATGAATTAGAATAATCTAAAGCAAACCAAGGAAGGTAACAGTTCTCTTGCCAGTCATGCTACTCTCCAAATGTACCAAGATGATTTCTAGATCGCCTAGATACTTTACTTTCCAATTTCAGTTTTTTTCTTCTTGATTTTGAATGTAACCCTCTTCTCTGAAGCACTCCATCTTCAAGTGCCCATAACAAGAAGGAAGAAAAATGCCTTCTTGTATAAAGTCTAGCCCCTCGGGCAAGTATTTGTCTACTGAATCTCACAGTGGAAATGTTTTATCAATATTACAGCTAAGACAGATCATTAAAACAAACCTAATGTCTTAGACAAATGGACTTACGGGTGGAAAATCAGAATATAATGAGCCTGAATGCAAAATGATACACTTTTCATCTGTTCAAGAACACAATCTCCGTTGAGATCCAACAGGTTAAGTTTTACTTAAGTCATGGGGTATAACTCCATGAACACAGGACCAATTTTATAAAAGTGTCAGGATGTAGGAAAAAGTCTAACTGAAGATGGCAAATTCTTTGAAATATGGGTACTAGGTTACAGAAGTCTGCCAGTAACTGATGTAAAAGCTCTTTTCTTGCTAAAAACAAAACCAACACTAGGTATAATTGTAGAACTGATTTGACAATTTTGCTGCCTAAAATCTTACCTGTGCTTCACAGAATGGCAGTCTTCCCCTAAATCTAACTTTTGTGTCTGCAGATCAACAGGTCTTAGGAACACTTTCAGGCAGAGAACTCCACATGGTACGTTAAGACCAGATAGAGCAGAAATAGCTGGAGAAGCTTAGCTGCTAACTCCCAGTTCAGACTCACCCCATGACCAGAACAGACTTTTCTATTAGAACCAATGGGACAGCTGCTTATGTTCAAGGACTGAATTGGCAGGCACTTTTTGTCCAGACACATCATCTGAGGTCCACATGGAGCTCCATCCTCCACATAACCTAAATCTGTATCATCATCTAAAAGAACATGAGCACCACTAGAAGAAAAAAGTTTTAAGATACTGTTAGTATCATCACTGGAGTCTTTTGAAAATACTAAACATGTCAGTGTAGATGTTAAAGGCCTCAGACCCTTCTCTCATTCAGGCATACAGACAGATTAAACGGAATCACAAAGTTTTTCTGTCTGTCCTCAGCACTGACAATGTGTTGCAGCAGTCAGACTAAAAAGAAGTCTTGATAATGGTTTAAATACTCACAAAGGGCACCTTAGTCTTTGTGGTTCTTTTAATAGTCTTTGATGGGCCATGTTTTTTTCCTTTTTTATTTTTTTCCCCTCAAATACTGTGAAATACTAGTGCGAGAAAAACATGGGGAAAAAAACAAACCCTCATGAGATTTAAACATGAGTAGAATATCAGGAAATTTAAGAATCGTTGTTCACTTAGGACCTAACTATATAAAAGAGCATTCTTAGTATAACAGCAGTGTTGGCAATGTCTTTGAAATACAAATCAAATATTGTGCACAGCAGGCTAAAAATCCATTTACCTGCCTTTTAACTGAACTGTAGTTTAACATCTTATCCTGTAATACGAAACTCTTCAGTTTCGTCCAGTTTCCTACAGCTATTTCCCTGAGTATGTAATAGACAAAATCATTATGTTTAGAATATAGGTCTTTGAAATGACAGTCTTTTTTTTATCCCCCAGGAAAGTATAATGCTGAGCATTAAACTCTGACTGTACTGGAGAAGTCAGGAGGACAGCCCACATTTTTCCCTCTTTAAATGTGGAATATTAGGCTTTATTTTAATTAAAATAAGTATCACTTAGAATAATGATTTTGCTGAGCTGTAAGATATTAACTACCTAAAATAAGTCATAGAATTTTGCAGCTATGTTTATCTTAATCATGTTTGAGAGTAAAATAATGTCTGAACTCTGCATTATCTTTTACCTGCAATCCACTATTCGTCCTTGATGATAAAAAGAGTTTGGAATAATTTCTCCTTGAACTTGACCAACTCGTGGAACTCTAGTAAGATTAGTACAGAGCAAAAAGCCACAGAAAACATCACTGTGAAATGAAAACATAAATCAAAAAGTTACTAGAATAATATGAAGTATATGTACAAAAAAGACTAGCAATGATGCTGTGGATCACACTAAGGAATACATTATGATAAGCCACATATTTTCAGAGTACAAGTCTGGAAATAAAATATTTTCTGACATAAATGACAAGAGGCAAAAAGAAGCACTCTAATGCACCAGTGAATGTTCATATGAACCAAAAACTTATCTATGCTCTAATTGCAATATAGTACAATTAAGAAAAGTCAAACCGTACAAACCTTTGTCACATCAGGCTAACTTACATTTCTCTCTCTAGCAGTTTGAATGCTGTATATTAATGTCAAGTTTGAATTTTTAATTGAATTTTATTTCTCTTGCAGGGCTGCAGAACCACGATAAAAATCACCAGCATGCAGTGTGTGTGCCTGAATTTTGTTAAAGAATCGGCTTTGTTTGATGCTATTTTATATGTGCAATCTTCAATAGAAGGATATCAGGTTAAAAATTCCATCTCCTCCTCCTCCAATTCTCCCAAGACATAGAAGAAGCTGGATGAATGCTGGAAACTGTATTTGTGAAAACTGCAAAACGTTTTAAATGGCCTTTCAGCTACACCATTTTTCTGCATCTCTCTACTGACCAAAAAACAGTTTTATATAAAATTTAACATACATATCAGAACAACACTAATCTAAATATAAAAAATATCCATTACACAACTCATTTCCTTGTGATCCTATCTGAAAAGTTAATCATGTAATAAATAAAGCTACTTGAGAAACATCAAATAGACAAAGAAGGAAAACACCATTCTGAGACTGAAACTGTTACATGCATACCTAAAAATTACAAACCAGTAAGAGAATCAGGAGAAATTTAAATCTCTCCACTGATGGCCATTAACTTGAAAAGTAAATTTTATCAAATACCATGCTCACATACAAATGAATCAGCCATTTTCTCTAAAAGCATCCAGCTGTCTAATGGTCCTCTCTGGTCAAAAATAAAGGTTGGAACAAACCTGAAATAGCATAATTTGTTATTAATCCCAGAGCAAGTGAAAATAGCATGTGTATTTGCAGCCTAATTTATCCCTACCAAATCTGAAGTGTTTGTATACTATGAACATGTGATGGTTTGCTGCCCTCTGCCCCAGCTCCTTGTAAAGTATTAAAGTCAAAGTACGTTCTTCTGAAAACCTGCAATTCTTTATACATGTACTTGCAGAATCACCCATGGATTTGTCAGAATGGAACTTTTTCAAGATGCAAACCTTGTGAGGGAAAGAAGATCCAAAATAAGGCAAAACAAACTGCTGACGCATTCATGAAAAAGTAGCCAGTATTAAACCAGTATTAATAGATACACAGCTTATCTCTACCAGGATAACTTACTGTTTGCTACACTGGATCCATCGGTCTCCATCTTTTCCACAGTTTCCTTTTTTTGTGCCTTCTGTATTAAGCTTTTCATAACAAAATTTGTCAGATCCTGAAGACTCTGTTGATGAAAAAAGAAGATAATTTCCACTGACACCATCACAGCTTTGAAAACCTTCATGAGTTACTGCAGCAGTTCTCTATTTTTTTAATACAAAAGGCATCTCTAACCACATATGTACGTACACAGATGCTATTTTCCGGTCACTCCAATGGGAGCTCAGCAGACTGAACTGCAATACCTACAGACGGCTTTTCTGAAATGATGCTCAATGTTCAAAATTTGCCTGAACTTTAAAAGAAAAAAGCAGTCTCCACAGTGTTGGTATTGTCTCCTGCACTTGAATTTATCTGTGCTCTAATTTTGTTCAAAACAGCTGCATATACATTTGTTTTCACTGCAATTATTCCCAATCTGTATTTCAGGAGACCAAAGATTTTACAGATGACATATATCATTAGCGTCTGTTCTGACATCAAATAAATGTTTATTTTATTTTCTTTTTTAGGACTTCATAGAGAAAAACAAGGTTGAACAGTCAGAGTGTAACTCCTACTGCTCTTTAGGAGTGGAAATTTGAACTAATAGGTTTAAGTCACAACTGGTTAACTAACAAACAAGCCCATCTGGTTTTTTTAAAAAATCAGTTTAAAAAAACCCCAATTCTAGAGGAAAATCAAACAAAAACGTAAATAGGACAGAGGAGTTTCAGTAAAGTCACCTGTACAGAAGACAGACCAAATATTTTAAAACAATTGTGTAAGATGTGAAGTAATTCGTTAATAAAAACAGATATTGCCCTTTAGCGCCTATTACCAAAAAACAAAAGGTGGCAGCATAAAGCTCAAAAAGAACCTCAGAAGACAAAAAAAATGTTGTCTCTATCCAATTTTACAGTTATATAGCATCTTTTGCACAAGACAAACTATAAATGGTAAAACTATATCACTTCCCTCTCATCTTCCCTAGAATGGAACGATCCTCCTGCCTCAAATAGGCAGTGTCAGCAATGGCAGTTATGATTAGACAAAAGGCACAAAAAAAGCAGGAAGTGCCAGAGGACAGGACATCCTGACAGTTCTGCTCTGCTGAACCGTCTCAAAGTCATTACTCAGAAAATTTATCCCCTCTCAGCTGCAAGCCAAAATCCATTGCAACTGCAGTTCTATTTTACTCAGCACCTCAGGGTTTTAATTCATACTGTGTATATTTAACACCAACGAATTAATGTTCTTGACTTATAGGATGGTGTAGCAAAGAGAGACAAGGTGAAGCAGCTTCAGCATGAACCACTGCTGGGATAATGGAATTGGGAACTGTCATTAAAAAGCCCCAAAACACCTGTTTTGAACTATACAAAAAAAATAATCCTCAAACCAATCTCCCCCCTCCCCCCCAAGTAATAATAACTCAAAGTTGCCAATACTTTGTATGTTTTCTCATCCAGTTCCACCAGAGTCCAGCATTTGCTGCCCTACCTATGTCTGCAACCACATCATGTCAGAACTATCTCACTGCCATCACTCCCAGACATGAAATTTCACTTGGCCATCAAGCCACAGGATCTCACTGCAGTCTGCTGTAATGAGCAGAAAACTAACTTACAGTGGCAGGAACAAAAAATAACACAAAACACAGGAATGAACCAGAAATAAAATACATTTAAGGTAGTTAAAGTCAACCTACTAGATCCCCAGATATATTTGCATTGATTATCTCTTGTCTTGCATTCACCATTATAGCAACGACCCTAAACAAAACACAAATATGTTAGCAATGAGAACTGAATACCATTTCATTCCTCCCCCTCCCTCAAGGAATGTCTCATATTGATCATTCACATGCAGATTAGGAGGTAGTTTTCATGAATTTGGGTAAACTGAGCACACATTTTGGCCCAGATTCTCAAAGTCAGTGCCTAATATGTACTGACATTTCAGCAACTGCTTTATATTCCTCATTTATGTAGTTGTAAAGAACTTGTTAACATGGAGTGTAATAACAGATAAATATGCAAATGTAAGGATGCCAAGCAGATTTTACTCTAAGTTATTAGTCAGTGTTCATCAACAGCATAAAGCACAAGCAACAGTGATGTCCAAAAGACAAAATACATGAAGAAATATTGAATACAGGATTAAAAAAAACCCCAAACAAACAAAACCAAACCAAAAAACTTGTGTTCTTATATTTGGTTGATTTCTATTTGCTGCTGTGCAGGGATTTTTAAACACTGCATACCTGATTAGAATCACAGGCATACCCATCTTGTTTATGAAGATTTGGTGGACACTGAAAAACAGTAACATTTTTTTTATCATATGTACTGCAATAATACATCAAAGGATCACATATGGAACTTTACTCGTTTTAGAAGACAACTGCACAATATAACATAACATAATTAGTGCATGAATCTTTATAGCTACAAATACAAATGAAAAAAATGAACATCACCAGCCATGAAATACAATGTTTGATTTAACTTTCTGCATATTCCAAGCAGAAATTAAGGAGGTCATGTAAAATGCAAAGCAAAACAAATGTGTTCAGTAACAGGGTATTTGGCAGCTAATAGTGGGGCCATGTTTGCAACACTGCCACTGCATTCCTCTCAGTTCCACTAAGAAAGTGAGTGAGCACCCAGCTGCAGCCTACCAGTCTATCGCTTACAGAGGTGTAGGGGGTTTTATGACGTTAATTGACATGTTCTCTTGGCAGGTGATGAAGCTAGAAGCAGTCTATTCTCAAAGCTTTTCCTCATCAAAATGGACCTGTGAAGATTTGGAAAGGGTATGCTGCTAGCCAATACTTTGAGGGCAGCCTTTTTAGCTGAAGAAAGCCCTTCCCCCTACCATTAAGAATGCTCCATATACAGAATAAAAGTTTGCCAATAAAATATCAGCAACAGCTATTTATCTGTAAATGTGGATGTCTCAAATGGTAATATAAAAAGAAGTTACTGTGAATTTATTGGCATCCATAACTACAGCCAATGCACAGAGACGTGATCTATCCTGAATCTTATTTCTTCAAAGCTTGATGCAGTAAATTACTGCAGCAGAGCTATGAAGTTCTTATATAGCCCTGAAGCTAAATATTCAGTGTTGAAAAGGAGCGTATATTACCTAAATCAAAATTGCTGTGAAAATGGAACATGTACAGGAAGTTGTCTATTTAAAAGTTAAACCAAGTTAAAACAGTATTCTAGTTGCTGTTTATCCCCACACTTTTGAGTATTAGCCAAATGTTTAAGAGAAACATGTAAGAAAGAGTCTTAAAATTCTAATACTTGTGCACACTCTTAAAAAACAGAACCCTTTACACAAGTCTTACAACTGAGGTAACTGGGGTTGCTTAGCCTGGGAAAAGGAGGCTCAGGGGAGACCTTATTTTCTACAACTACCTGAAAGGAGATTGTAATAAGATGAGTGTCAGCCTGTTCTCCCAAGCAGCAAGTGATAGGATGAAAGGAAACAGCCTCAGGTTGTGCCAGGGGAGGTTTAGATTAGGTAAAGTTCCTTCACTGAAAGGATCATCAGGCATCAAAACAGGCTGCTCAGAGAAGTGGCTGGGTCACCATCCCTGGTGATATTTAAAAGACATTTTGAGGCGATGCTTAGTGATGGTTTAGTGGTGGACACCGCAACTCAATGATATTAAGGGTCTTTTCCAAGATAAATGATTCTATACACAGTTGTAATTTTCTACATTCATATTTTAAACTATTTTGTTTAATAAAATCTTACTGTTACTCTGTTTTGAGTCCATTCACAATTGCCATATATTCTTAATACTTATGCTATAGACCAGGCAAAGAGTAAAGGAGGATGTCTGACACAAATACTACACAGATACACAAACCCCCACAAGTTTTAAAAACCGAATAAATCTACAGAAGTAACAGTTTGAGTCCACTTAGATTAATTTTGAGTTATGATATTTTATTCTTTCATAGAATAGGGCTGGAAAGGACCTTACGATCATCAAGTTCCAACCCCCCTGCCATGGGCAGGGACACGTCCCTGGGTCATCACTTTCCCCTTCTTGAGCATGGGGGTTATATTTCCCGTTTTCCAGTCGTCGGGGACTTTTTCTGCCTGCCATGATTTCTCAAGCATCACGATGACCCAGGGCCCAGGTCAAACGGCGAGCGCTCACCATCCCGCACAAACAGCCTCGACCCGCCCCGCTCGCCGCGCCCCCTGGGGCAGGTTTTTAGCCAATCAGGGCTAGTGCTGCTCCTCCTGGCTCCGCCCCCTGTGAGTCAGCTGCTCGCGTCAGCTGAGCTGCCAGCTCCTGGGCAAGCCCTGTCAAGGTCTTGAGGCTCCCTCAGTGGCTGTCGCTGCTCTGAGCTGAGGCTCCCGGACGCTGAGCTTCCCCCACTCAGGTGTTGAAGGCGGCCTCTCTCGAGCTGCTCACCTCAGCGATTTCGTTTGAAAGGTTTTGTTAGGATTACAAAATTACCCCCTGCAGTTATTTTGGGCATATGAGTGTGCAGTTTGCTAATCTGGATTTTTCTTCTTAAACTGATATAAAAACAAGTGCAAGCAAACATCAACAGTGAAGCAGAGAAAGCTTCTGCATACACACCTGGCCAGAATCCCCAGTGCAGAGCTCTGCAATATCACATTCATTCACTGCGTATCGACAGTCATAGCCCCGTGGAAAAAACTAGAAAATGAAGAATATAGTTCAGGTCTAAGATTAGGTCTACATAAGCTGTTCCTTTCCATTCCACATAAAACACACTTTGAACTATAACAGGCTGCACAGGACTTCCATAGACAACTGACAGAACAATAGATATACTGCAGCAACACTTACAAGACATGATGTATTACAGCAGGGTCCATCACTGCAGTGAGCTCCATTAGAAAGAGAGCACTTCTTACAACAGTCTGCATAGCACTCCTGAAGAAAACATAAAGCAAAATTTAGTTTTCCATTGTTAGTAACATTTTTCTTCACAGTCTTTCCAACAAACTATTAGGAGCCAGACGACAAAAGATTCAGTTCAGCACTGATGAGTTGAAATTATCAGCTGGAAGAACATTTGCAATGCTCAGATACTAAAGGTAAAACAGTGACACATATGCTATAGCAACAAGGGAATTCACACCTGAAGCTTCTTAACAGGTGTGGAATAGCCTGTGCCAAATGCAAGCTGCTTAGCCAAATTGCTCAGAATGCAGAAAAAAAGATTAAGGAAACTAATTATGGGCACAATTCTCTTTAAATACTAGAACTAGGACTCAAATCTGCCCTGCAGATTTGAAAAAACTGGAATATTTCCAAAACAGAGAAAAACCCATCAGTTTACTTATTCTGTCCAAACCCAGGCATCTATCTCCAAAGCACTGATAAGGAATCTGCCACTCCAGGTACACAAATAAAGGTATAAGCAACAATTCAAAACTTGCTGGGAAGCAGCTACACATTGTCACCTGTGTAACAGGAACAGTTCAGAGGACTCTGTCTTTGCACTCACTCTCACTTGGGAAAATGTTTTAACACAGTCCTTTTATGAAGCTGTTCCCAAACAATAGGCAAACCAAATTCATTTCCATAACCTTCCCCCCCCCGCCCCCTTACCAATCACATCATTTATCTGAATGTATTTTGTAAGAAAAATAAGACTTGTGGAGTAATATATAACTCTACTTGCCATTCGGAAACCACAATCACATTCTTCTCCTGCTTCTACATATCCGTTTCCACACTCGGTGGTTTCAAAAAGCTGAAAGCAAGAAAGACCCCCAGCCTGTAAGATTAAAACTAGTATCACATGGCTTTTCTGTCACACACAGCCTGTTTCTGCCATGCCATGGAAACATGCTCTCATAGAGAATATATATGCTGTGATACTGCAATGGGAAAGGCAGAATGATTTGAAGTCCTGCTAGTCAGAACTGTTCAGTCATGAAAGTTGTGCAACTGAAAGCTCTCTTTAGGAGAATACCGATCTCACAAAAGCATGATAAACAGAAAGACAATAAAATAATACTCGAGGAGATAATATTTGAACTTTGTTCCTGTTCTATGGACTCTCATTTCTTTGACAATTCCTTCAAGAAACCAGTCAGCAGTAAGATCTCTGGGATGTGTGCAGGTACCCACACATTCTCATGCAATTAGCTCCTGTCTATTCCAGTGTAACGTGCATGAAAGTAATAAACATTAAGAAACACTGCCAAAAGTAATTTCTGTGTGCCTCATTAGTAAATTAGAATAACAACCACATAAAGACAGTGCTAAACAGTTAATCCTAGAACCAGACATATACAATACAGGTAAGTCCTAAAGTTCAGGATGGTATCGATTCTATTCTGGTTTCACATATCATAACTTTGATTAATGTTGATTTAAAATATTTTTCAGCCTTGTCAGAAATAATTTTGCAAAAAACTTTGCCTATTTCCCAGGTAAAAATTCCGCTTTAAAATCCTGTAAGGATATGAGGAATCTCCAACTAAACTGAGCTATTAGCAACAAGAACACGTTCATCACTAGAGCGTGGTTGAAATGAGAAGGTAAAAGTTAACAAATTAAAATCAGAACAGATTAATCTGCAGCTAAATAAGGGTGAAAGATGCGAGTAAACATGTTCTTTCCACATGGGCTTAGTGGCAATACAGCTGTTGAGGATTGTCAAGATATGAAATGTAACATAAAATACAATATAAATTATTTATAAACTTGGATAAAATTCTACTTTGGTACTTTGGGCAGGGGGCAGGAATCCTAATTCCTAATCAAAAAGAAAGAAAACATTTTACTTTTGTTGCATAAACTACACAGGTAATCAATACCACCTATAATTTTGTGTGCCAGAAGCAAAGCTACACTGAAGTAACACCCGTATGTACTCCTCTTCACTAGCAATCTTGTTTAGAAAACTTATTTTTTTTCCCTGTAAGCCACTGTTACTACCATGCTTGCTGTGGAAACAGCAAGATCTCTTATTCTGAACCTGAAATTCAATTCACCATCAGACAGACCTGGTTACCTGACCTGCAGCCCATAGGAAAACAAAAATGGGGTCAACCAGAGAAATGCAAGGAAGTAACAGAACATACAAATTTCCTATGGCATTTCTCAGGAACCATCAAATGTTCACATACATGTCAGAGCATAACCAAAAAGTTATGGTTAAGAATTACATTGTGGTGACTGCTTAATACAACTACGTTTTATTTACCTGAATCTTAAATACACCATTTTTTACCTAACCCTATACTGTATAATTTCCGCTCCTCCTCCCCTTCCCTCCAGTGTACTTCAGTTTCAAAGCTGTGAAAAACTGACAGAGGTAACAATTCAATCATTCTCCTAGGACCCTTTTCGTTAAGTAAACCAGATTTTTATTCTAAATACAGTCAATTTGACAATTTGTTCACATTATCTTGCTCGACAACCATCATCAAAAAATGAAGCCGTGTTTGTCTCTCTCCTTGCTCACTCTTTTCTGTACAAACTCTTACATTCTTATTCCGTAAGCAAAAAACACTCTAACAAGCAAAATTGTTTTGGTTAATTGTGCAAAGCGGTGGTCTACCAAGGGATTCAACACAGTAAACAGAACAGCCTAATAGTCTCATGTGGTGCTAAATTCTACAAGGACAGCAAATTTGACACCATGACTAAATGGAATACTAATACTTTGGATCGGTCTTACTTTGCAAAAAGAGCCACAGTGAATATTTTTATATTACTCAGCTTTAGAAGGATGTCATGCTAATATTGCCTTAGGAAAAATTATGACATTGATAAGTTTCTGGGTGGAAAAAGCAGTGGATGGTGTAAGGAAGCAGTTATAAATTAGAGCTTGCTAGACGTACATCTGAAAGGAAATTAAGGTAACTTTGAGAACAATCACAAGCTGCTACTGTCTGTATGAAGTAAACTATTGATTTCTAATTCTTGGTGTGGTAACTCGCATTCTTTTTAACAACCTCAGGCAAAAAGTCCAAGAACTAAGTATATGTGGAGCATGCACTACTACCTCACTTCTGGATTCAATTTGCACTACTTCCTGCTTAAGAAGTAGTGCATTTACCTGGCTGTGAAAAAATCCAGTTGTAACATCTGTCGTTATCTGAGCGTGAAGAACTGATGGAAAACAAGTTGCACTCCTCTTGAAATTAATTTTAAATGTTACTGGAATGAACAGTCAGCTGATTACAAAGAATGGCAAACAGATAACATCATCATTGATAACAGATGGTTGCTAGTGAAATTATTACCTCTTCGTTACAATGTTTAGTAGAGGTGCTGACTACAAACATATTTATTACCTTTGTTGGCCTGTTGAAAAGACAGGCACCTCCGCCACGAAGTAAGAACTCTTTGTATTCTGCAATGCTGCATTTGGAGAATTTCCTGGAATGGTATACCCTAAAATAGCAAAGAATCAGCTGAGTAAATGCCTTGAGACACCAACAGTTACTGGAAGGGGGTAGAGGGGTCACAACATTTTTTAATACTGTAAATCCCAGTTTCTTACAACCACTGTGTGCAAAAGGATGTCAGCGCAACCTTAGCCTCAAACAAAATCAGAACAGAAGAGAAAGCTTCCCAACATTTTGCATTTTTATATTTCTATTATATGGATCCACAGTATATGAAATCGTAGTTGTCTTCTTAATAAGGTGAAGCCATAGTATTGTAGTAGCTGCTCTGCACCCTCTCAATTGTATAATCCAGTGTTCTCTTGGGTTTATCTTCCCTGCAGCTTCAGTTTAAAAGATGGATTCCCTGATTTTATGCCAGGGTTTTAAAACTGTTCAGTTCTTCTGATCCTGTTAATAGGATTAATTTTTAAAGTAAAAGTAATTAAGACCAGTTGTATAGGGTCAGAACAAAAATCCACTTTACCCAAATCCCATCTGGCCCTGAGAATATATGCCCAGAGAAGAGCAGAGTACTGTACCACTATTTGCGGAACGTTTTTCCAACTTCCAAAGATTTTCAGCTCAATAACTTCTGCAGGAAGACTATTTTGTCTTACTTAATAATCTTTACTGTATTTTCTTTCATGAATCTGCCCACAATCTTTTAGCATCTACAAGGTGCTACAGCAAGAAGTTTCACAGCTTAATTATAGACTGATAGGAAAACAATTTCATCCTGATTTTTCTGTCACCTGTTTTTCTTGTTTGTTTCATTTCCTGTCTCCCTACTTCTTACACTGCAAAAAATAATCATTTGCTACATTGTTCACGATGTTTTAAACTTCTTTCATATTTACTGATGAAAACATGCTTTATCAGTAACTTCTCACACAGAAACTGTCTGATGCTTTTATTAGATATGTTTTGAGATCTGGGAACGAGAACTATTCACAGTATTACAGAAGGAGTAACCATGCCATAAGGAGTTTCTTCATTCCTCTCCTAGCACCTCACAGATACTGAGTTGACATTTCCCCATTTAATTTTTCTATGTATAAAAATTATCTTCTGGCACTGATGAAGTGAAAAGGCTTTACACTGCAACTAGTTATTCACTTAGTTCAGAAGTCAGCCCTTTTTCAGCTTCTGGGTGACTGCTCCTGGCTTTTTTGTTTTAGCACATTAGATACATAAGAGGTTTGTTCCACAACCCCTTCTACCGGTATCTCCACCAAGACTGATACTCTGACGAGTTCACCATAGGAAGGAAGCTGGTACGTATTCTGGGCAATGCCTTACTTTGGATTCCAGAAGCAAACTTCTGAATGATTTGCTGTTGCATTCATACAGTGGCTGACAACTTCAAGTCTACAGGAAAGCCACATGGTACTTCTACTTAAGAACCAGTTTCTTCATACTTAGTATGAAGAAATTAAGCACCTTCTGTCTCATTTGTAACTAATTTTCTCCATGATTTTTGCAACCAAGCTTCCACAGTGTGCAGGAATTCTGACAGGAAGTGATTTGTAAGACTCAAAAAGCTGTGTTTCAGAAGCTAAGGTTTTCTAATCAATTGCTTACAGTATGCAGGAAAGAATCTCTGGCAGAGCGTGAGGGCAAAGGGCAATGAAACCTTGTTTCCCCCTGTATAGATGTGCTTCCTCCTCAGACTTCGCTGACCGTTTAGCTAAGGATTGAGAACAATTGCTGAAAGCTTAGGCATCTCCTTCTATTCACTGGAACAGAAGCAGAAAGATCTGTTCACTCAAACTTAGAATTTTGAAAGAATGGGGGGGGGAAATCTAAAATTTAGGAGGAAAATATAAGTATCGTCAAAACTGTATTGTAACGCTTTTTCAGCTGCATGTAAAAAGTATAACTGGGTTTATTTAATGAAAACCACACATTTGTTATTTTTCAATCATTATAAGTACAGCAAAGAATTAGTCAATATACTGCCCTGCACTTCAAATATAAGATTTATGAATAACACCCTAAAATGTGAATAGCAAAGGGAATGAATTGCTGAAAATTGAAATAGTTGATCTGCATATTTGGGTTGTTCCAACTGCTTCTAGTTTTTCACTTCTTAGTACAAAAACACATGAACAAAACCCAATACATAAATACTTATGTATACTATGAACTCATTCCAGAGCCCTCAATTACTGATAGTTATGACATACCCCGTTTCCTCCATGATGCAACCACCCCAGGATTCAGTGCAGTCACACTCTTCTCAGACAAGACCAAATACAACAGAAAAGGAAAGCAGTTATAAATACGCTTACAATGAATATAAAGTATTCGCTATAAAAATGGACCTTGAATCATTATACAGAGATTAGGTGGTTGCTTGGCTTACAGATCCTAGCCCTAAAAAGGAAACCAGCCCACTTGAAGAGATGCTAATATACTTCAGATAACACGGTGCTTTCAAAATTACTGTATGTGCACATTCTTAAGACTCAACACAAAGTTTCAGGCAGCATAAAATAGCTGGCAAGGTTCTTCCCTGCTCTCAACAGGCAGCACGGGGGTATGTGTAGTACACATGATAATATAATTAAAAATGTTCACAATTCCTCCTCCCTAAAATATGTACAGAACACTCTGACGGAAAATTGCCATGTTTTGGACATGGCCATGTTTTTTCCCCTTGGCGGAGTTATTCATGGTAATATGTGAATCAGCCAATCAAACCTTCATTAGAAAACGTAGTTGAATGAAAATGGATTTACAGTTTACTTACAGCTATAGCATGTAAGTCAACAGTGACCAAATTCATGAAATAAAAATGTAAGATCAACATCTTATGGTTGGTGAAACAAAAGTTACAAATTGCCTAGAATCTACCAAAGAAGTAATATTTTCTCAAAGAAAGGTTCTGTATTCTAGTTACTACTGCAAATCCACAGTTTCAAGATGCTTACAAGATGCAAGTGGAAAAACCCAACAATTTTCTTTAGCCCCAAAAAGGGCTTTTGCAGCAGCTTTTGTACCTACACTCTAAATGTGTTAAGGCCACATCAGTCTAATCTTCAGGCTGCGAAGCAGCAAGGTGACAAAAGTTGAGCAAATATCACTGTGAACTAGATTACAGCTTCTTACCATAAATCGGGTATTTCTGCATTTTAAGAAGTCAGTGATAGTTCTAGAGGAAATACAGATTTCATTATGATAGATTAGGAGTTCCGAGCTAAATTAATGGTGTTTTTACCATTACACCTTTGAAAGTTGGTTATGAATCTAAACTTCAGACACAGGACATCACTAAGGTCATTACAAAACCCGTGCTAAGCTGGTGGCTCTTATTTTGGTTAACCTCAAATTTGGTGCATATATTTCCAGAAGCAGTAATTCTTGTTTTACAGATACAGCCAGTTTTTGTTTCAAATATTACAAAGGAGGAGTTTATATATTTATATAAATATATAAATATATATTTTATATATATATATAGCTAAGGGGAACAAAAGAAGACTCCATGTCAGTGTACGTACTCGGTTTCCTGGCAGCTGGCTCCCATTGTATTCCAAGGTTCTGAGCAAGACTTTGGGCTAGTTCCTGTGCCATGGCCAAAGGGAGGCCATACTGCATTTCAGGAAGAGTGCAGGGAAAATTAAAAACCAAAAAAAAACCCAACAAAAATAAAAAAAAGAAAAACAAAACAAATGTAAGTTATTCTAATGAACACTACATCAGCTCATTCTGGCTTACCATACACCTACTACTTCAGTAATTCTGTACAGCCAAGTGTAATTCTGTGTGCACATAAGGAAAATAAACAAAATGAAGTATGTAACAGAAAAAATTCCCTCTCTTAACCTTAGGGTATCCCTCTCCATTGGTTAACCAACAGAAAAGAGTGTGCTTGACATATATATACATATAATAGTTTTGTATCATATGATTATCGTATGTTAAAATAGGAGATTTTCATTATCGATTTAACACTGCACTGAAGAAAATAAGAATCATCATCATCACCAAAGGGACTAATTTTTTCTAGTTTTAATGTTAAAAAACCCCAGTCAGGATTACATGTCATCAGCAGATCAGCCTTCTTGTAGCGAGAAGACTCAAAATTATATTTAGCACTATATTTCAAATATTCCTGCCTGAGAACATTGGGTCTAAATTTCTGACATATGTACTACAAGCCAATTTCAGATCTTAGAGAATAATGCAGACAGGAAGAATGCTTTTTAAAAAGAAAAGCACAGTGAGCAGTAGTTTAATGATGATACAGGAAGGCTGGCTGTGACAATCTGAACATTTTAGTTAAGTTAGGTTTTTTGTCTGTAATGCCCTGAACACCAAAACAAACTCTGAGGTTTTAATATACAGTTTCTATTTTATTTAATTTCAGTAGCAAAAAAAAAAATTACCTCATTCACTCCTACTCCTCTGGTCACAGAGCAAACCCCTCCAAAGTAACTTAAGCTGCTCCTTTTGTAATGAAATGTCACATTCCTTACAAATAGAAATAGAGGAAAAAACCCACATTGACATTGGGCGCTAAGAACTTATTGAAAGATCATTTTCACACACATTATGGTATAGTGCATGCACATTAAACTTCATCTAGCATCAAAAGCAACTGCAAGTTTACAAACGGAACACAAACGTCAAAAGAGTTAATGAGATAAAAATAATGTTTTTGTCAAAGGCTGTATCTTGTAGAGTCAGAATTAGTCCCAACCCACAAACAAACCAAGCAGCGGAAGCCAGAGTACCAGATTCCTAAGAATGTATAATCATAACATTCCACGTAAAAACGTAAGGATATATTCCAGTTTAGAATCTGTCAGAAAGGAATTCTGTCCTGAAATGTACCAGTATTAAGAATTTCTTTAATTATGTTCTTCTGCAAACCAATTCAAGTTCTAGTTTCAACTCCAAATGAGAATACTGAGAAGTACACCTAAAGGGAAAGTAATTTAATACCCCACTTTAACCCTGCCTCCTTTCATTTAATTATTCATAAACCTCAAATAATTTAATTAAGTTAATGTAATCTGGATATAAATTATTCTATAAATTGTCTATAAACTATTATGAATTATATGTATTTTAACTTCACACGCATAATGATAAAACTACACAACCCTGGGCATGCATAGTACATGCCTCTATTCTTTGAAAATTAAATCCTTTCAAAACAGCAGAACCAATATCCCTTTTGTTTTTTTAACCGCATGACACTCATTCAGGTATATATTTATTATTTCAAAACATGCTGGCAGTCAGAAGTTTCAAACTGTAGCATAACTATACTAAATGCTTAAAGCTGAATGCTTTATAATAGCCAGGACCACAGTAAGGGCTGAGGTTGGCAGGTACATCTGCAAACGGTCTAGTTCAACCCCCTTGCTCCAAGGAGGCTCAGCTGGAGCAGGCTGCTCAGGGCCACGTTCCATTACCTTATGAATATCTCCAAGCATGGACACTTCACAGCCTCTCTGGGCAACCTGTTCTAGCATTTGTCCTCCTCCACAGTGAAAGGTTTTTTCCCGAAGTTTAAATGGAATTTCCTGTATTCCAGTTTGTATTCGGGACCTTTCACTGTGCACCACTGAGAAGAGCCTGCCGGCAAACTCTTCAGCAAATGACACAATATATGCATAGAAGTAATTAAGAGTGCACATCGTCAGCACTTTGCAATTAGCATTGTGTTGCAACGCCTGTATTAAGGCAGTATAGGATGACAGAGCCTGGAGGAAATTCTTCATCCCTTGTTTTCATCTTCCTCTGCAGAAGATGAATGTTCTAGGAGAATCACATGGAAGGCATGTCCCACTCTGCCCTTGTAGTAAGTCATGTGGCTGGGAGAAGGCTTAAGATCTTAAGAGAAGGCTCAGGGGAGACCTTAGAGCAGCCTTCCAATACGTAAAGGGGGCCTTCAAGAAATCTGGAAAGGGACTTCTTACAATGGCATGTAATGACAGGACAAGAAGGAATGGCTTTATGCTAAAAGAGGGGAGATTTAGAGTAGAAAAAATTCTTCACAATGAGGGTGGTGAGACACTGAAACAGGCTGCCCAGAGTAGTTGCGGATGCCCCATCCCTAGAAGTGTTAAAGGCCAGGATGGATTGGGCTTTGAGCAACCTGGTCTAGTGGAAGGTGTCCCTGCCCATGGCAAGGGGGTTGGAACTAGACTATCTTTGAGGTCCCTTCCAACCCAAACCATTCTGATTCTATAATTCTATGATCTTCATGCTGCACAGGGGAATACATTCTTTCTCTTGTTTACAAGGCTGTCACATAAAAAACCCACTGTTGCTCAACGTTGACGTTGTGCCTGATGATACAAATGTAACTTCCCCACAAAATGCATTGTCTCTCAGAAAACAATTCATTACAGCTTTAGAGGAGACCTTCCATTAACAAATCATCAGTGCAGCTACACATGTAAATCAATAAAGCAACTGGAATGCTCTTGTGGCAATACATATTACTGTCAGCTCTTCCCTCGCCTGTCCTTTACTGGGAAAACAGTACATGACACACACCTGATTAGCAAAATTTTGTGTCCTTAAGGGCTCATCAGAAGACACTTCAAATATGGAACATCTCCAGGTTGCAAAGACATTCAAATTTCATTACAGATACATATAAACATGACCATGGTATATACTACACCTATTAAAAATAGACTAAGGTGTTAAAAAAATAGATTAAGCTTCCTAAGGCAGGCAGATGAATACCAAGCAAAAGAAGTAAACAAGAACAAAAAAAATGGGTAGGCAAAAGCAGCAGACAAAAAAGTATATAAAACTGTAATAGTCTGAACCATTGTATAATAGTACATACGAGAGCAGGTGCACAGCATCAGCATGCTGTTTGATGTAGTGCTGTCGATATTTGGAGAAATCATGAAGCATTTGCAGAGGGTCAGGGTGAATATGAATACGATCTCTGTCTGTCCAAGTTTCCACAGCAACAAGAACCACCCTGGTGTTCAGCTGTTCCTTGTATATCTGAGGGCAGAGACAGGACAGGCACAGGAGTAGAACACTGGGTCAAACATGCACAGTTAGCCAGTAACAGTAAAGCGGAAGGACAAGAGGGATAAAGCAGGAGGGAAACATGGGGAAATGGTTAGCTGGTAATGCCTTGGACTTTCTAAAAGTTAATATTCTGATCAGTTTAAATTTTGTATTTTAATGGTCAAAAAAAAAAAAAAACCCAACAAAAAAACCCCTTGCTGCTCTTTTATTGAACAATTCTTTTTTCTTTAAAATTCTCATGTTGAATAATTTCACCACTGAGTTTTGCAGAAAACCTGTACAAAAATCAGCAAAGAAGAAACGTAAAGTTACACTGGGTGATCTCAAAGAAAAAGAAAAGAAAGATCTCAAAGGCAAAAAATAGCCAAAGCCAATTCTTAAGTCAAAATTAAATAATTTCTCATTTCTCCAATATATCTAAAATTTAACTCATATAGTGCTTGATTTTCATTTGTACTATGATCACCTAATGCCACTCAAGTAATGTGAGAATTAGGTAAGAATATTAACTTTTCTATTTATTTTGATGTCTTTGTAGCAATTGCAAAGGAAAGGACAATCAGGCCTTACTAATTACACAACAGTTTAAAATATAGATTTTAACTTGATTCTGAAATAAAACTTTATTCTGAAAGTGAACTGACCTTTAGGTTCAGGTCATAAATTGCCAACTTTCATTAACTAAGGTTATTCAGAACTTGCAGAGCTACAAAAGATGTATTCTTCATCTGCAGTAGACAGTCTGCCCATGAAAAGTCTTACATGGGACATAAAGAACACTCACTGATCATACAGAGTTGTGATCTAAAAGCACTTGATAATTAATATATTAGGTGCCTAATGCATAATATACACACAAGGCAAGTTAGTTGGTCTCTTCCATAAGGCACCATATTAAATACATGCTTTTATTATTTTTTTGCCAAATTATGCCTACAACATTAATTGAAAATATCCTCCTGCCATTATGACAGATATTGATAATAAATAAGCAAGCAGTGACTAGCATTCACCCCACGCTATTCTTCTGCAGAAGAACTGGAAATTAGTTTTAGAATGTAATTTTTATAGCTGCTTATTTTTCTAGTCTTGGTATATGCTAACGTTAACTTTTTAAATACAGTGCTAAACTAACAAAGTCAGTTATACAGTTTTCGGAAGAAACATTGATACTTACAGCATCTACGAGGTTTACCACAGACTTTGCAAAATTGTTTGTGTATGCGTTTGAAGAACGGTGCTTTTTGAACTAAAAGGAGAAGAAAAAGTAGAAAACAGTGAAAAGTTAAATATTTATTACTAATTCTTTACTTTTAAAGCAAGAAAATAAAATAAATATTTTATGAAAGAGTGAGGGAAAAACTCAAAAACCTTTTCAGATCCCAGGCTATATCGCATCGTATTCAAGAATTCCTGGAAGATACAGAAAGCCATATATGCTAGACAGGCTTTCACATCCATAAAAGGAGCATTTAGCCACAAGAAATATTCTATTTAGAATCACAGTTCAAACATTCAGAATGAAATTACAGGTAAACATGAATATAGACATGAGCTCAGAATTGAGAGAACACTGTACCTGATGTGTGCTTAACCTTATGAGTTAAATATCAGGCTTTACCAGCCATACTCCATGACTAATTATGAGACGCAAAGATGAAGTATTTACCACATGTCCTATGTACAGCTCTTTGCAAAGGCATCTTTTCTGTACTTTAGACAAGACTTTTACGACAAGTAGCATTAGTTACAGCAAAAGGCAAAAAAAAAAAACAAAAACAAACCAGTAAGTGAGTGCATCGCAAAAGTAAATTTATGTTTGAATATGGAAGGACTTAAGCTGAGTATCTTCAGTTTTAACTTTAAATATTTTCCATTTTTAGAGACTTAGATGGGATGTATTACACATTCTGCTTCTTAATTTCTGTGTATGTCATTACAATTGTTTCCTGCCTTTCCCCCTCCTGCCCAAGTCCCCTCTGATCCAACTCAGATTTTTCAAAGATGCTGCTATGGTATCTAAACATGAGTCCAGGACTTTCAGAAAAACTGTAAAATTATAAACCAAAATTGCATTATATGATTTACAAACGTGAAAATAAGTCTTCAAAATTTCACAGAAAAGGAACTCAAAATTGCATAGAACAAAGTCTTCATGAAAAAACTCTGACTAAACTTCAACTACTGGTTAAAAGCAAATGTCATCACCTCATGAGCAAACATTATAAAGTTTCATGGATGTCTCAGCTATTCCCACCCCAAAACACAGTACCCAAAAAGAGGACTCGAAAGAAGAGGGTCTGACTCTTCTCTGAGCACTTGAGTAGTCTCATCAAGTAAGTTAGACAATTAGCTGCCTTCCCAAATTAGAATGATAGACAAATGGCCAGTTTTCCAGAATTATGTTTGGTTTGAAGGTGAAAGTAAAACTGAAAGATATATATTCCTTTAAAATTAAATAATATTTCTAAAATTGAAAGTCAGGTGACGCACACTATTATTACATAACAATTTTTCCATCCCTTTAAATTCCAGTTATTTTTGCACAAGCAATCTAGTTTTATATGGACAAAATGCCACAGAGATAAAAAACTTCATCAAACTTAGTGATGCCATTCATTTGACAGCATGAAGAGTGAGTTTTTTACATATGCAGTTATTCATTGTTAAGTTCCAGAATGCTTCAGTGTATCTGCAGTAGGTTTTACTACCCAAACATACTACAACATATGTTTGCAGAGATCCCCTCTCCCCATAACTATCCTCAAAACAAAGCATTTTCAGCTATAGTGCTAGTAGGTGCTTAGGATGCACACTGAGATTATTTGTATCACAGGACTCTGCTTTCTAGACAGTCATGATACTAGAACAAAATAATGGGGGAACACAAAACGGTGACTTTGTTTTTTTGTTTTGAGCCAATCCAAAGCTTTCCCAGAAGTAGAATGGTAAAATAATATGGAAAATAATATTTGGAAAATGTTCTGAGTTTTTATTAAAGTACTTAAAAGCCCAAATCAATAGCAATATACAACATAATGTGTTTAAACGCAGCTTCTAAAACAGAAATTAACCTAAGTCAATAAAAAGTGCAACAATCTAATTAGATACGTTTAGCTGTGCCTTTAGTGTTACAGGAGAGGAAAATTCTGCCAGAATACATAGTACTAACCACTTACCAACACAAAGAGATTTAAGATACTTCTTCACAGACTGCTGCTGCAGGAGAGATCTGCCCTCTACCGGTAATAAGCAGGAAACCTTAAAAGTATATCTTGTGAGCTCCTGGACTGTCAGGCTTTAACTCATAATTGTGAACTCTTTCTTAAATATATCTATTTTACTCCTTGAAAACAATTATTATCTGCTGCTGAGCCACTGTCAGCTCTGAAGCAAAAAATCTTGGATGCTTGTGGTCTAAAGTTCTAACAAATAAAGCCAGAGAAAAGACAACAGTAAGTGCTTGTACAAGCGTAATGAACAGGACGGTTGTCCTTTAAGAACATCTACAGTATGAGAGGCCAGAGGAAACCAACATACAAAAATATTATCTCTTCATAAGGAACACCAACCAGAGACCTCAAACAAGAGTACAAAATGTCCCTAAACTTCAGTTACTGTGCCCTACTCTAAACAACTAACACACACGCATGCTTTTAACACAGTTTCCTACCAGGTGGCTTCACAAGTGAAAAGAGTTTTCTGTCCTACTCTTTCCAAATCCCCTCACATTGCTGAAGTGACACAGTTTAAATATAGGTTATTTTTGCTTAGACTATTTCTGATTTATTAAACAGATGAGGGAAGGGTTTATTATCTGTCTATTCAGCACTGGAACAAGTACAGAATGCTGCATCCTGTTCCAATATCTGCTATTTCTGGCTCTTCAAAATTACCCTTCAGTGTTGACAAAAGAGCCCACAAGCACTGGGAAAACATGCATTAGAAGAGCAATGCAAGGAGCTCTTAAAGAAACTTAGAAGTTTATGTTACTTGCACACAAAAGAAGCAAAAACTTCTATCAACAGAATTTGAATTTTAAAAAAAAGGTCTTGCTCACACATAAGCAAAGTCATACTAAGAGCTGATGATCCTTATTAGCTTTAGTGAACAGCAGAGAAAGCTAAGCAAGTGAAGGGCTCAGAACAAGGCACAATCGAGTTGTTTTTAGAGTAACTTGCTGTCAGTTGCAGTATATTCTTTGTTACTAGAAAACTTTTTAACCTACACTGAGTATTTTTCCATAAGAGATACGCTGTAGTTAAAAATACAGCTACTGGACTCAAATTTGTCTTGCTTTTTAAAAAGAGTGTATATAACATAGTTGTTCAGGTTTACAAAACTTACTACTCCTCAGGCCTCTGTCTCCTGATTTTTCATAAGGGTAACTAACATATGGACACTTTGATAGCCTTACTTGGCATAATGAGTGAAAGCAGTAACATTTAAACAACAAATGTCAACTTATGTCTGATTTCTTTCCAGTCATCCCTCAAGACAAAAAGGAAAAGAAAGTGGGCTCCCCTTTTCCCTTTCTTTAATCAGATGACAAACACTTTCTGAATCAAAAACCAACTTATCTTGCACTTCATTATGAATCATGTTTGTAAGTGTGGAATAGCCAGGAAAAACAATCAGACAGGTTTGTCTATACGCTTTACTGCATTAAAATTTAAGTTAGTAAAACTAAACTCAAAGTTACAAATTCTGACCTCTTTATTACTTCGAGGATATAATTTTAGACTGTTTAGTGTATTTGTTCTGGACATAAACGTTTTGTTGCTTTACTTCGTTGGTGTGGGGTATATTATCCATCCATATGATACCAAAGTGTTTCAGATGCATGTTGAATATATAATTGCTGTAAAAAAATTTTAGGCAACATTAAACATTATTAGGTATTATGGCCTACACTGTGTCTAACAGTACAAATGTTAACAGCTGCTGATTAGCTAAATATTTGTCCCAAGAGTAGCTGATGCTGCACAGCGCTGTACATTAAGCTACAAAGTATAATCAAAAGGAAGAGTACCACTAAATTGATATACTTACCATTTTATGGTCATTGACTATCATGAGCTCCAGGTATTTCATTTCTTCAAAGACACCACGAGATACCTGATGGATTGAAAAAGTTCTTTGAGAAATCATGAAAACGTAGTGATTTTCAAAAATTACTGCAGCTGGTTTAACAGGATTACCCATAAACATTACACAGGGTGTGTAAACCTGTAACAACTGGGTCAGGCATTCAACTAAAGTAAATAATCATAGCTCCAGTAACTTAAGAAGTTATGACAGACACTGGCTGAGAATCTGAGTCACATCATTAAGAATATTTACAGTCTCTTCTTTGTCATTCAGCATAGAAGCCGCCACTGCTTCCCCCCTCTTATTTTCACAGAGGAGAAAAATCTTAAACGCTAAAAACTCTTGGTCTGTAGATTTAACGAGGAAGGAAGTTACTAAAAATAGCTGCATCCTCAAAAAATATGCTGTGTACTGTGCAACACAGTGAAAAAATCTAGATTAATTTTCTTTAACTCAATTATTCCCTTAACTGACACATATGCATGTGCAGATCATGAGAACTGTCCCCTTCTTTTCTCTCAATAACCCAGTTCTGCATGTCCTTGTTTGACTTTTCAATTTAATCATGCTACTTAACAAGCCAAATGAAAATAAAGTCAGGCAGCTATAAAGTAGCAAGATTTCATTCAAAATTCTTCTTTATCCTCAAGCAGACTCAAAATGCTAACCTCATTTTCACTACTAACTTCCATTCAGCTGATACATAGTATTGCTGTCGCTTTAGAAAGGTTATCCACATTTCTCCAAATACTCTATTTATAAAGAATTGATTTATCATTTGATGACTGTATTATACAACAATATAAAAGTACCAAAAATATTTCTTTTCTAAAGCCTATGTTCTCTCAACATTAAAAATCTGGAAATTAGTGGGTTTGGTTTCGGTTTTATAAATGGTCTTAACTCAGGGTCACTTCTACTCACTGCTCTCTTTCTTCTCTTTCTCCTCAGCCACTGTAGTTCAGACAGATAGGGCCATTCAGAACTAGATTCAGTCTCTGTACAAATTACAATTTAAGAATTTCATGGTATTATTTTAAACTACTTACGTACACTGTCCAAACCAAAAGTAGATCACTAAAATCAGAAGAACCTCTGCTATTGAAAAGTTCATTTTTTAAGTCCACAAAATGTAAAACACCCCTTATCAAAACTCAAGTAATTAAGAACGCATGCAAGGGGAGGTAAAAAGATTGCAACCTGGGATTAGAATATGTTTTCTTCCATCTCATGACTTCAATAGCATTAATATCACTGACGATAATTAAACGATTTGCAGAAGAAAGCTAAATACAGGTTTTCCTGGGTTTTTGACAACTCTAAACTCCATTGCAATAATTGTGAAAAAAGTCAGGTTAGTATCTACTCTTCAAGTTTTTCTAAATAATCAGCAATTCTATATAGACTGTTAGCCTAATATTCAAATTTTTCAAGTTATATACACGATAATTTTCAATACTGAAAAACTCAACATAAACAAAAACATACCAAGGTCCTGCAATTGCTTGGTGGCTTGTGTTCTTTGGATGATATGTGGCCTACTTTTACTTTCCTGATAAGAAAAAATACATGACATATCCTTCTAATCAATAATGTCAAGTGAAAAGTCAGGCACTTCTTTCAGTATTTATTATTTTCATTATTTTTCCATAAAATGCAAGCAACCATAGTACCAGTTTGGCATAGTATTAATGTGAAGCAATCTATCTGCAATCCTGAGGACATCATGGAGCCCCTCTCCTTCAGCACGTTTAGTGGCCTACAAAATGGAAGTATCACAGATGTCTTTGAGATTACTTAAAGAAGTCCCTTAGAAGCCTTAGTGTTAGAGCACACAGACCATTTATTCCAATAAATCAGAGAGTTTATTTCCAGTTGAAATCTTCCCGCAGATGAAGAGCAACTATTACTACTTATGACAAAAATGTATCTAATTGCAGCAAAATGCAAGAAACTAATCAATGCACTATCTTTAAGAGGATTATTTCACCCTGTCGTATTGGTATATACAACACTTAAAAAGAAGACTTTTAATGCGTATTTTCTTTAGGAGTCTGACAAGCCTCAAGTTATCACATATTGGTATCTGTTCAAGAAAACAACTGCCTTTTCTTCCGTAACACCTCCTCTGCAGAGCCTGCCAAAACAAGCAATTTCTTTCAAAGGGTAGGATGCTACTGTTCTGGAACTTCCAAAAGAAATATAGAACACATTAAAGGAACACATTTTGCTGGGTTTTATTTGTTGGGGAGCAGGCAGTTTTATATAGTATCTATAATATCTTCAGCATTATATTGTATGCCATACATTGCTAAATACTAGAGCGAGACAGGCTTGAGAGCTGTGATACAGCATCTGGAATATATCCTACAGACCAAGCAGGATACAAACTTTAAGCATTTTGTGTCTCAATGTTGCAGAATCATTTCACTGAAGATCACTCAAATCTTTGAACCCTTCAAGATGTAGAAATCTACATGGTTTTACTCCCATGAAACTGCATCAGTTTCATAAATAAACAGCTAAAGTTTTAGGAGCAGCTATATTATAAAACAAATAGCTAACAAGATATTTGCATAAATGCAGTCCTAAATGCTGATCCGGCTTAGTCATATATTTGAATATTTTGGATCAGCATCCCTGAATCTATACAGTGAACACTGACTAAACAAATATAAAGTGCAAGATACCCGAATGCAATTATCTACTTCACTAAATCTTTGTGAAAATATGGTAAATCAGAAGCAATGTGATCCAACTAGAGAGGGATGAATAAATTACTCCCAAAGATCCCTTCTATGAATTTATAAATCCTTTAGTTCAAGTACTAGAGCAAACTGATAAACACTTTTTGACAGTCCATAATCATTTGCTATGGAAACAATTTTATTAGTATTCCCAATATCTAAATGATGAACAATAACTAGGAAAAGAAAGATTAATGAAAAGCAGAGAAAATCTTAGGAAATTCATTCTTACACATTTCTTGCCTTAAATAAATTCCACATGCTTTAAAATACTTTTGTTTTTCATACGAATGCATGACAGAGGTCACTCATTTACTGATTTATGCTAATACACTCATTTGCTATTCCTCAAGCACTCTCTCAAACCAAATAAAGTAGATAAAAATAAACTTACTGCACTATGGGTCAAATCCATCGGTTCTATCAAGTATAAATAAGTACTATCCTCAAACATGCCACTGGAATATGGAGAAAAAGAAGTGATATTTCAGATTAGATGGCAGTTAATTTGATTGCAGGGTTTGATTTTTGATGAGACAAAACAAAACTTATAACTGACAAACTGATCAATATTAAAATAAATTCCATATATGTTCATTACTACCACATGTGGCTAAAGCTAAGGATTTTTTTTAAGAGATCAGGCACATTTTAATCAACTATCACTGAACGTAATGGCAATGTAATGATAAAGCATCGTAAAGAATAAAGATTTGACCTTGGAAAGAGGAGTCCTAAGACATGCATTAATATGCAGAACATAGTCAACAGCTAAGTTGCACTTAACAGTAACTAACCCTTGTAAGGGCTAATGTCTTATATTTTTTCTTGTACAATCTGTCAGAGATCAATTTTTCTATGGGCTGACAGAATCATACATGAACATTGAGCATGCAAACTGCTAAAGAACAATTTAATTTCTTTTTTTTTTTACCATATTAGGTCATCTGGTTAAATATTTATTTGCACTTACAACATTCAAAGGTTTCATGAGACAGCATCAACAGACTTTAATCCCAATGATACTAAAAAAAAATGTTAGCAGCTTGACATAGCTGGTACTGGCAATTCAAAATATCAAAAATCTTTGGTCCTGTAGAGTTTCAGTCCCTCGCATATTAAGAGATAATATTAAAGGGTAATAATTAGTTACTAGTCTTGTTTGAAAAATAAGAACATGCACTTACTGAAGTCCATTACAAGTTGAAAGAGCGACTTTGGAATCCTTGATACCTCTGATATTTCCATGGTAGTAACAATGCTCTCCACCCTAATATTTAAAAACAAGCAATCACACATACACAAAATTCCTCTGATTAATGTCTGTTGCTTAAAACCAAGACAAAAAAAAAAAGACCTAACACCGTGTATCGGGTAAAATTTCAGAGAAAGCAATGATTGCTAAAGTAAATAGCAATGACTAGCCCTAACTGCTTTTAAGAGAAAAATTGTCCCCATTAAAGACTAACTTACCTAAGTCTTCAAGCTATAACAGAGGTTATTCTTTTGTTGAAGTCACAGCATTCTTGATCTTTTAAATGCATTTTCTTGCTGTGAATTGATTCTGTAAAACTGTTGTGCAACGCAGGTTATGCGAGCATTGAACTGTTTCTTGAAACCTTTCAGGTATGTTAAAATTACAAGTGATAACAGTTTTCAATCATCTGGCATGTATTTGGATTAGACCTGAATTCTACCACTTTCGTCTCACTAAAAATTTATCAACTAAAATATTATGTCATTAGATTGTAGGTACCAATACTACTACTGATGAATGAGCCAGAAAGTTAATCCAGTTTAGCTACACTGAAGTACACAGTCACATTTTTACTGTACATATCATAAAGGTACTAAGAGTCAACTCTTGATTATAACTGCAGAGAACTCCAAACAGACGCAAAACCCAAATTATTAAAAAAAGGCAGGGTTTTAAAAAAATATAATATTATATATAATAGTGAAAAT
>WYDI02003919.1:0-39499 GCA_009867235.2 Psittacus erithacus
AAGTTAGAAACACAGCGCTGCACCAGCCACTAAGAAGGAGAAAAAATGACTGCTACTGCTGAACCCATGACAGTATCCAAAAAGAAAGCAAAGTGTTGAGGGTTTTTTTCCTGAATCTCTACTAGAAATCTTCTACTGTTACCACTGTATAACATTTCTAAAGAGAAAATCTACGTCTTGGAAGTTACAGGCTTTTCACTCACTCCTTGATGAAAGATATTAACTATTTTATTTGCAGCGCATTGGCAGTATGTGGTGAGGTGGAGGAGAGGTAAATAGAATTTATGAGTTTCGTCCCAGCAGTTCCATCCAAGGGCTATTAAGGACTGTAAGTGAAAAATTAGAGAGACATTTAAAACTTGCTCTAAGTAATGGTATATTTATGTTAACATGTTTTTGGTTGTTTTTTTTTTTCTTTTCTAAAAGAAATTTAGAAAGTGATTGTTTAGTAATTGGAAGAAATTGAAGAATTTGATAACAAGTCTACTGCTGATTGCTTAGCTCATGGTGATTTCGTTCAGTAGCTCTAGTAATGTGCTACATTAAACAAAAAATACACCTTGTAGTTTATGATTACTTCACTTTGAGAAGCAAACAGTGGCACATAGGTACAGTTCACATGCAACAAAACATAATTTTCTTTTCTTATTGATTGAAGAAAGGATCCTTGATATCCTCCTTGATATTTTGGAGTTATACAATAAATGTTCCACATTCTTTTCTTCATCATCATCATGCAAAAAAGACATACTTTTCAACTGGAGATAATCTGTTTGGTAGTTTACAGTCAGCTGATCTGCCTTAGGCACAGGAACCCCATTTTATTATTTCCACATACAATAGAAAATAAAGATGCAGATAAAACATGAAAATATGAGATTTTTGCTGTATGATTGATAAATGCCCTCATCAGAACTAAAATCTTAAAAGCTCCTTGAGATTGTACAGCAACAACTCTAGCTAAGAGACTTTTCTAAAGAACCAACAAATAAATGTAGTGCACATATATAACAGTTGCTTTCCAACACGAAAAAGATGTATAAATTTACTATTCTGTGTTCACTTTTTCTTGTCTGAGGTTATCACCAAAGTATCCTAGACCCATTGAAGTTGTCTGTTGGCTTTTGCAGCAGATTATGCTTGTACACAAATTTATCTATACATGCGTAAAGTATCTATGGTGGAAAAGATCATAGAAACAAAGAATCATGGAATCTTGGAATGCTTTGTGTTGGAAGAGACCTTAAAGATCTCCTAGTTACAACCCCCCTGTCGCAGGCAGGAACACGTCACAGTACATCAAGTTTTTCAAAGCCCCACCCAACATGGCCTTGAATGCTGCCAGGGATGGGGCATCAACAGCTCCTCTGGTCAACCTGTGCCAGTGTCTCACCATCCTCATAGTAAAGATTTTTTTCTTAATGTCTAATCTAAATCTACCCTCTTTCTGTTTAAAGCCATTCCCCCTTGTCCTGTCACTACCTGCTGTAGTAAGAAGTTCCTTTCCAGATTTCTTGTAGGTTCCCTTCAGGTACCGGAAGGCTGATGTAAGGCATCCTCAGAACCTTCTCTTCTCCAGGCTGAACAATCCCAGCTCCCTCAGGCTTTATTCACAGAAGAGGTGCTCCAGCCCCCTGATCACGTTCGTGGCCTTCCTCTGGACTTGCTCAAGGAGGTCCATCTGCTTATGTTGGAGGCTCCAGAGCTAAACACAGTACTTCAGGTGGGGTCTCATGAGAGCAAAGTAGAGGGGGAGAAGGAACTCCTTGGAAATCCTGGCCATGCTCCTTTGATGCAGACCAGCACACAATTAGCTTTCTGGGCTGCAAGTGCACACTGCCGACTCATGTTGATCGTCTCATCGACCATCTCCCCTAAGTTGCTCTTCTCAGGGCTTCTCTCAATCCACTCTCTGCCCAGGCTGCATTGATACTGGTGATTGTCCCAACACAGGTGCAGGAACTTGCACTTGGCCTTGTTCAACTTCATGAGGTTTGCATGAGCTCACCTTTTATTGCTTGTCAAGGGCTGTCTGGATGTCATCCCTTCTCTGCAGCATGTCGGCTACACCACACAACTTGCTGTTGTCAGCGAACAAGCTGAGGGTGCACTCAATTCCATTGTCCATGTTATCAACAAAGATGTTGGACAGCTCCAGTCCCAATATTGATCCCTGAGGCATACCAAGGTGCCTGTGTATAAGCTAGAGTCTTCAGATTGTCTTATGCACCACAGCACTGCTGCTTGTGTTCATATCCATAAAAACAGTGCTATAATTATTTTTCTAGTTGCATGAAGATTTGAGATGATTTAAGAAGCTGTAAGTTTTCTCTGCTAAAGGTTAGGCACTTCTATTTAAAGGTAATTTTCACTTCCTAATATTGCTTTGATCAGCATCATGATAAAAAGGAATTAGGAGCAAAAATATTATTGTAAAATGCATGTTTAATTGTGACACAAGCATTTTGCAATTCACTTTTAATTGCCGAACAAGGTGCAATAATTAAGTCTTGAACATGAAGCCCTTGATTTAGATTGTACTGTTTGTTAAAAGAAAGAGGTACTAACACTATACTGAGTGTGAGATTTTCTGCAGTCATTAACATTTTAAGGACAGATGACAGTGGGGATCTGATATAGGCTGCCTAACAAGGGAGACTGAGCAGACGAAACCCAGTACCTAAAGGGGGCCTACAAGAAATCTGGAGAGGGATGTTTTACAAGTGACTGTAGTGATAGGACAAGGGAGAATGGATTCAAACTGACAGAGTGTAGATTTAAATTAGATATTACTAAGAAATTCTTCACTCTAAGAGTAGTGAGGCACAGGAACAGGTTACCTGTAGAAGTTGCTGCTGCCCCTCGCCAGGTTGGATGGGACTTTAAGAAACTTAATCTAGTGTGAGGTGTCCCTGCTTGTGGCAGGGGGGTTGTAACTAGATCTTTAAGGTCCTTTCCAACCTAAACTATTCTATGATTATTTTGACTTTAATAAGAATTTTGAAGCAGCACCAGATTTTTCTTGGTTTTCTCTCTAGTTAAGACATGGTGAACTCCTTTCATTTAACAGTTAATCCACCTCAAACTATGCCTAATTTCTGCTGGCTGAACAGATACTGGAGGAAAAAAAAACAACCCATAGATAATAAAATATTTTAAAAGTCACAAGTAGAGGGCAGATCTCAATTCGTTTCACCAAACTTAGTGACTATATTCAGGAGCTGCATGTGGTAGTTTTACTCTGTGTGGAAAGAGACAGGATAATTCAGAAGTGGTTGAGATTGCCTGAGATCTGAGTAATTCTGGAGAAGCCTGCCTCTCTCTAATGACACTGGAGGTGTACTAATTTTCCTACTAGGAGTTTTCAGCCTATTGTGCCACAGAGCTGTGTTGATGTAAAAGTAAGTAATTGCTGAAGGATTCAGTCCCTCCGGCTCTACTTTGCACACTTGGATAATCTTTCTACCTGTTTCTACCTGCTCTGACGCTGGCAGTGGTTTGATTCTGGTGATTTGGGGGAGCAAAGGTTAAAGACACTTCATTCTTTATTATGTTAGCTTTTGATTCCTCATGTCTTTAAATGGCTTCAGTGCATAATCAGATGAGTATCATCTGATCCTCTTATGTCACTGTCTAGTTAGTCAACAAGCCCAGCTTCTTCAGAAAGCCTTATACTTAGATAAACCTATGGGACAGGAACAAAATGTTATTTTGTATGAAGAGAATTTGGAGTTTGAAACATTTACATTTGAATCTGCAGAAGCTGAGATAAATTAATATTGCATATCAAAAAATTAATGAGATAGGAGAAGAGATAACATTTTAAAAACTAGGTTTCAGTGTCTCAGGTTAAAACTGACAGGCATCATTGGTTATTCTTGATTCATATTTGTTCAGAATGTCTTTTGCAACTACAAAGATGAGAAAATAGCTTCTTATTTTTAGATGAAGATACAACTGTGAACTCCAACTTGTCATTTTCATAAAGGAATGCCAGTCAGTAGTCTGACATAGGCAAATTATTATGCCACATAATTCAAACAAGAGTTTCATATAGGTCATGCAATTTGATACATGTTCCGTCACTTCACCAAGTGAGCTGGCAATTTATATTTGTTTGGTTTTTTTTGTTGTCTTCCAAAGTCAGGATGTATATATTTGCAACAAACTGCACCATAAACCCCTTTTTCTTGCAAAGAATCAGGAACTGCAGGAGCAGAGTATAAATAGAAAACTGTCAGTTTGATATGCTGTGTTGACACCTCTATCTCATATTTTCTCTGTGATTCCACTTTCAATAACAACTTCCAAGAACATTTGAATTAAAAGGATGATGTGGGTTGATCCTGGCTGGACACCAAGTCTCACCAAAGTTGCTCTATTAGTTACTGTCTTCAGCAGGACAGGAGAAAGAAAATATAACAAAAGGCTAATGAGTAGAGATAAGGGCTGAGAGACTATTTGCCAATTAGTGCCGCAGCCCAAGTGACTTGGCTTGGGGGAATTAGTTTAATTTATTACCAACCAAATCAGAGAAGGGTAACAAAAATAAAACCAAATCTTAAAAACATCTTTCCCTCACTCCTCCCTTCTTCCTGTGCTTAACTTTACTCCTGAATCCTCTGACACCTTTCCCCGAGCAGCACAGGGGGATAGGGAATGGAAGTCTTGGTCCATTCATTGCAAGTCATCTCTGTCACACCTCAGGGGAGGACTCCTCACACTTTTCCCCTGCTCCAGAGTGAGGTCCCTGCCACAGAAGACAGTCCTTCGTAAACTGTCTAACATGAGTACTACCCACAGGCTGCAGTTCTTCATGGACTGCTCCAGTGTGGGTCCCTTCTATGGGGTGCATCCTTCAGGATCAGACTACTGCAGTTTTGGTCCCCCACATATCACAGCTTCTGCCAGCAAACCTGCCCCAGCGAGGGCTTCTCTCTCCATGGGGCCACAGGTCCTGCCAGGAGCCTGCTCCAGCATGGGCTTCCCTCGGGGTCACAGCTTCCTTGGGGCATCCCCCTGCTCCAGCATGAGGTTCTCCATGGGCTGCAGGGGCACAGCCTTCCTCATCATGGTCTGCACCACAGGCTGCAGGGGAACGTCTGCTCTAGTGCTGGAGCACCTCCTGCTCAACTTCTGTACTGACCTTGATGTGGTAAATGTTCCATCCCTGGAAGTGTTCAAGGCCAGGTTGGACAGAGCCTTGGACAACAGGGTCTAGTGTAAGGTGTCCCTGACTATGGCAGGGGGGTTGGAAATAGGTGATTTTAAGGTCCTTTCCAACCCTAACCATTCTATCTATCATTGTCTCTCCAGCAGCAGTTTTTCTGTGCATTAATGCTTCCCTCTTCTTAGGTATGTTAACCCAGAAGCACTGCCACTGTTGCTGACTGGTTGAGTTTTGGCCAGTGGCTGGTCTGTCTAGGAGACAGTTGGTATTGGCTCTGCTGGACATGGGGGAAGCTTCTAGCAATTTCTCACAAAACCCACCGCTGTAGCTCTCCTGCTGCCAAAACCTCACCCAGTACAACCCCAATACAAGGAAACATAAATTTAAATTACATTTGAATTTAAAGACATCCTTTGCAATATTCAGGCAAGTTAGGATAGTATATTTAAAAAATACTGATGCTATTGACAGTAGATAACATAGAAGAACCAGAGATGCTTTTCTGAGTTTATGAAAAGGTTGGAAATACTGCTTGTGTCACAAAACTTTTCATTTAAAATATTTCCATGCCAAATTTGTAAACTCCTCAGATTTAGATGGCTTGCACTGAGAAACTGAGATTGTGGTAGAACTCAATCTCAGCTTTTGATATTGATATTCTTTTCCCTGATGCATCAAACTCATTAAAATAATGATAGGCTTCTCAATTGCCCTGGTGAATACAAAACTTTAAAGGCAACAGTAAGAGCTTGCTGAATGTTATTTTACTCTGTAGAAGTTTTCTTTGTTATTATTTACTATTGGGTTTTGTTGTCATGACTTTTAAAAATCATCGGGAAGAAATATTTTACAGTTTGTGTATCAAACTAAGCTAAATAACACTAATGCTTTTAAAAAACACGTTGCAATTTTACTTAGAAAAGATGATGCTTCTGACAGCATGCCTGAGAGTTCTTCCATGTTAACGAAACATTGATGGTCTTATGATGTTACTTCACCATGAAAAATCACTGTGAAATGCACTTGGTGCGTGGTATCCAAAGACTATTTTATTTTCTCCCATGTTTGCAATTAAAAGTTTCAGTCTACAGACACATTTTTAATACAGATTTATCAGAATAACTGTGGCATGATCCCTGCCATGAAATACTTACCAGAGGGGTATTTGTGAGGATTAAAAGCTGACCGGTTTTGGTTTTGATTAGTACAAAATACCTAAAATCTCCCACATAAAGGGAAGTTATTTAAATTCAGACAGGCTATTTATAGTAAGCAGTATGTGATTATAAACACATACTGAGTAAAAGCATGATAGTTTTTCACCACTGGAATTATTTTCAAAAGAATGCAAGGGATTTTTTTTATTTATTTAATACCTGAAATGTTCTCAGGAAAACTATCCTAGGCAAGTTTTGGCTTAAGAAGGTTTGGGCTGGTTTTCAAATTGAGAATGTAATGTAATAAAATGTCAAGATCTTTGGATTTCTCTCATGAGCTCTGCTCTGCTTAGTTCGACTATATAATGAAAGACCTATGGCTTAAACCTCAGGGTGAAGGAAGAACAAACTATTAGGTGTTTCAACTTTTCATTTTCCAGAGGATTTCTGTTTTAAGTATAGCATCTCATTCCAACTTCATGCAGCCTCAAAAATTTCATACCGTAGTCATTCCCATCTGACATTATATGTATATCTTCCAGAATGAAAAACCACGGTAATGATCCTTCCTCCCCAACAACTGCTTTTGCGCATCTTCTCTCTCTTCTGTTCCACTTCTGACCTCTGAAAGATTCTTCTGTTCTGTTTTCCCTGCCACGTCACTTGTATGGCAACGGTTACAATTATGAAAAACAAAGACTGCATTAAGTTGTAAGTAGAGCATAACCTAGGAAATCAAAAGCTATTTCAATAGATCTTTGCATCTAAGAATGCAAAAGTTAAGATCTAAGCTACAAAACTTAAAAAAATTATAAACGCTTTTATTCTATTATTCACTCCAGCCAGTGAGACCCTGGCTTGGGCAAAAATTGTAGATTACAGCAAGAAAAAACAGAATACTTGGGGAGTAGGGGTGTTCCCATATAAATACAAATATAATTATTCTATGTGTATCAATACATGCTCTAAATGAAGTGCTTTAGATTAATTGACTTTGTGGTAAGAAAATAAAAATTTCTTGACAGTCACTGAACTCTGTTTTGTTAAAATGGTCCAAGACAATTACATATAGCTCATATTTAGGTCAATAGTTTTCACAGTTTATCTAATGAAAGGGTGTGAAACACATGTCACAGATGTCAAAAGGGTTGAAACCACTGCAGGTTTCCTTTCAGTCACGCTTGTAGGATGATATCTTTCTAAGATTTTCCTGGGAGACAACAGAAGACATTGAGCTTGCCGAAGAAAGGACAAGTGTGGGAGAACAATCCAAATAGCTATAATGAAGAAATAAACTGCTTGCTATTGAGTGCTTATCGTGAATTCTGCTCTACTAGCTAAACAATGTAGTTTGTATTGGTAGCTTCATATTCGTCTTTCCTGGATTATTAGATTAAAAAATAGAAGGGTGAATATTATTTTCCTTAGTATGAACTTTTGTTTGTTAACAATCTTACCAAGTGATTTCTGTTTCAAGCTCATGACATCTGGGGAACCAAACCCACATTTTTAGAAATGAACCCTACCTTCATTCAGAGTTTGCATTTCAGTAGAGATGTGAGATACTGAAGATAGTTATAATGGTTTATTACTGTGCCACACTTTTTCAGGAACACTGCAATCTCCTAATGGAATTTTCCTATTTCAGTGGCTGGCACAAGGTTTAGCAAATTGTGAATTGCTTACACATGCAGTGAAGCTTTCTACACAGCCCCTGGAGTGTCTTGTCCTTGTTGTCTTGGTGGTCTGTAACACTTTCCTAAGGCTTATGCATTTCAGTAACTTCAAAATCTAATTATAAATTAAATTAGAATGCATTATTATGCTCCCATCATACTCATCTCACTTATCAAAATCACCATGTCTTTCTTGCTAATATCTGAAATGCAGTTCCACTTTCTACAGGCGAGACCAGTATTTGTAGTTTCCAGATATGCACCTTTTCATTTAACTGTATTGACACACATACATGAATGTGTCTTAGCCAGAGGAAATAACCTGCCTTTTTTAGTCACCACTCCAGTCGTGTCTGCAAACTATATGTTTTGACAGTGTTCTTATTTTCTTTCAGATTGTTGATAAGGCTTTCAGTAAACTCAGTCAAAAGCAGCTTATTATATATGACTACAGGTGGAAGTTCTGTTTATGGTTATTTCTTTAGATCATGTAGCTGGAGTTTAAGTTATCGAAACCCTATTTTGGTTTGCACAATGGCGATTATTTTAACAAAATGTCTACGTTATCTCTTCCATACCTTGATTAAGTTTTGTGATATCTGAATTGTGAAGATCTGAAAATCCCCAAATCCTAATTCTAAGAGGCTGCAAAGCAGCGTAAATTTCTGAAGAGCTCTGAAAAGAATGTGCTGCCAGGAAAAGTAACAGACAGGAACAAACTAAAATTAATTTCCCTCTTGTAGTCTTAGTGCAGTAAGTTTGTTTCTTAATTTATTAAGTAAGCTCATTTTAAAACTCGAATGTTTTGAGACAATAGTTCCTATTGTAAATAAAACCAATAGCAATGAAATGACCCTACTGCCTGCTCTTACTTTTAAAATTTAAAATCACTTTCACTTTTTTTATTTTTTTGCTAGTAATTCACAACAATAAATTTATGTGCTTCTGGAAGAAAACACATTTTAAGGTTAGACCAAAATTATTTCTTCAAATATCTTACACCAGGTGTAAGAGGACATTCACATAAACATTCTTTCAGTTAAGTATCTGTGCATTTCTACTAGCACACCTATCAGAAAGCTCTTTAGAGTTTAATTTTCTAGAAAAGAAGCCTTGTATTGGAAGTTGCTACTGGACTTCTTTCTTTGGTTGGGCTTTTTCTCGCTGTTACTGCAGGGAAGTACAGATCTATATTGACAATAAGAAGAAAATTCTGAAGCTGAACTTCTCCCTAGGGAGAGTTTCCAAACCTAATCAGTTTTATACATTCCCCATAAGACAATCTTTGCATCCATATTTACAGTCTTTATACCTAGGGACTGTAATTTTTGTTAGAATTTGCAGACAGGAAGGAATTTATCTAAAAGATTTAAGAAAAAAAGTAACTCATAACAAAATTTCTAATGCAGCTCCCAGTGTTTTCTGACAGTGACTGTAGATGTTGTCATCAAAGGCACTCTATGTAAAAAATATTTTACTGAACTTCTGCAGATTCTGGTAGACAGACTGAGTGAAATCAGCAAAAGTACCAGGTCATTGTCATGGAAAATTCTAAGTGTAAATCTTTTGGAAGAAAATAACTTAGTATGATTACAAACCTCCCTGCTTCCAATAACTGAATGTGGTTTTGCATGCCTTTTATTGATGTTATGGTTGTCACTGTTAATAAACCTGGATCAGTCTAGGAGACAATAACTGTGACTGTACCATAATGCCTTATACATTTTCCAGGCTGGCACATTAAGCTAATAATGTCATACTTCATGCTTTCACACAATGGAGAAGGTTACCAAGAATTTTTGCAAAGCTCACGGTTATCTAAAAGACTAACTGGATTATCCAGGATGGGGAGTCTTTTGTTTGCTCAATTGGTTTGTCCACGTAGGTATTTACAATAGGAGATTCCTGCAGCTGCAAGCATGAGTTTACCGCTGTGTGAAACAAAGAGAAAGGCTTGGGTAGCCAATTAAGAGATGCAGTGTAGTGATTACTCCAGGCTTGAAAAATGTCAACATCAATTTCAGGTTCCTCATATTAAACCAATCAGCAGTAGATTTTGTTTCAGCTTCTGCTCTCTTGCAGGTTTTTGGTTAAATTAAATTTTATAAACAGGCAAATTGAACTAAGCCCTTCACCATTTTGAAGAAGGTTTTCTGTTTACCCAAGTGAAGGCTAATAGGAAATGCAAATATCATATGCCAATTATTCTTTTATCAATATCGTACAACAATTATTCTTTTAAAATGTTTCTCCTTCTGCACTCTCTTTCAAGTCAATTTCCTTCCATGTAGAAGTGCTTTACACTGAGTTCCCTAGAGTTTAGCCATTTGAAAATACACAGACATCATGAATATAAGTTGTATTAAATATTCCTGTTTTTTAAGTGATACCCAAACAAGACGTGTTGTCCAATTTCATACATCTGCAGTGGTTTGATGGTTTTTGCAATTTAATCTTGTTTCAAGGTGACTTCCCCTCCAACACAGAGAAGTAATACTTTCCAGCTCTCTTATTAAAGTCATGGCTGCTTTAGTAAAACATTTGAGAAAGTGTTCTGCTCAAAAAGTGTTAAAGACACACTTTCTCCCGATAGCTACATATGGGGTATAGATATGGGCTTCCAGTGCAACTTTACTTTTTATTTTCCAGATGAATATTAACTCCCAAGAACATAAGTGACTTATTTGCTTTTTTAGCCCTTATTTTTCTTCTTTTTTTTTTTTTCTTTTTTTTTTTTTTTTCTTGAGGAAAGCATTAGATTCTGGTCTTTTCTAGCTCAGACATCTTCCATGGTACCCTGGAAGTGTCACTAACTTTTCAGTGCAACAAAGCTCAGGGGAAGATAGTATATTCTTCCCACAACTGAGCCCTCATATAAAATTTTCCTTCCCTACTAAAGCGATAAGCGTTTCAGGCTGATCTAAAGAATAAATCATAAGGCCGAATCTGATCCAGCCATGCAGCAAGGCTCATCTATCCTTGTAAAAAACAAAAGGAAAGAAGAGTTTTCTGTTATATATTATGACAGGTTCATGTCTCTGGACTACAATAATCACACTTCTCTGACCAGCGCATGGAAGGGTGCCCTCATGAGTTGTACCACTAGAATTACAAATGTGATTTATGAGTTCTTTTGCATCCTATAGATGTGTCACAGAAGTTGTCTGTATGAATAAGGGCAGCATCTTCCTTGTCAGACAGTCCTTAAAATCTGTCCAAACTTCTCGATGCTATTGGAGATATCATAGGGGTGAAATTTTTATTTGAAAAAGACTGGAGACAAATATTTCTGCTTTACACACTTCTTTGTCATGGACATTTAAAAGCAATTGATACAAAATTTGCTCTACAGTAGTTTATTTTCCTGAAAACATTTTAGTATCTACCCTTATCTTTTCCTTCCTCTTGGATATTAGTTATAGATCTTCTGGCTGGATACAGATATGCTCTGCAAACAGATGATTATGTGATTCTTTCAAAATCACAACGCTTAAAGACTTATTTTATCGTATCTCAATGAAAAACCTAAATATGTCATTTGATCACAAGATCACTTCTAGAAGACACCTTGGAGATCAGATACTTATGTTCTTCAGCTCTTAAGGTTTGGTCTACTTAAGAATGTATGAAATTTGTCAGCAGAGTATTCTCAAATGCATGATTACCTAATTTGTGTATGAATGTAGGTCACTTTCTCAGTTTGCAGCTGTTTCACATGAGGTTTTTGGTGCTATGGAAGTCTGTAGTGGCTTAATGCAAGCTTAAAGCTTGCCTTGCCATTGTCAGTAGTATCATGCTTAATCTTGTGCAGTTGCTACCAAACAAAGTAAATAAATCCACCAAGATTATACATTTGTTTGAGAAAAAATTGCCTTTTGTGAGTGTTTTGTTATCTTCCTTGCAGTATGAAAGTAAATGAAAAAATCCAATTAAAATTATGTTTATGAGCAGTAATGAGTTATATTTTTCACACAGAAGTTTTTTTATAGTATCTGATGCCCGTATTTTTTTACATTTCCTTATCTTCTTTTCCTCTCTTAAACTTGTTCCTTCTTTTCTTCTGTTTGTATCACTGCACCAAATGACTTTGCCATGTCATATTTGCTCTCTGTGCTATGTGATGAAGCTGTTGAACAACGCTGTTTTCACCCGTTACTATGAAAGTGTTTCCCTTCATAAAAAAAATTGCTTGAGCTCTAGTGATTTGCAAGGTCATGGTCAACAGAGATGGAGGTCTGTAAGAATTTAATGCTAAGGCACTAGCTAAGATTATGATATGTGCATATTATATATATATGTGAATATTATTTATACATATATATAAATATACAGACAATCTCTCGTGTGCATATATGCCTTAGGGGGCAATTGGTGTTGATATACTGGACTGGAAATTAATAATATGAAAAATTATTTTATGAAAATGGTGTATAAACCATGTGGATTTATAACTCATATGTTTAAAATATACATAATAATTTGGGAAACAGTTAACAAAGCTAAGAATTTTAAATATGTATTAAAACCAAGTAAAACCAAAGGTCAGATATATTTATTGCTAGACACTGAAAATATTTCAGAACCCTTTGATAAATGCTTCTGGGCTGCATCTGAATCAAACACAGGCAGGTATGGATCCTATATGAGGCTGTAGCAATGAAGTGAGAGACATCATGGATAAAATTACCCTTAACAAACTAACTTGTCTATACAATTTAAGCTAAAGAATCTTAAAAGAGCATCTGAGGATTCTCTGAACCACTAATATGAGTTATTAACACTGTGTGAAAATGTTAGGAAATGCTAATGAGTAAGGCACAGGGCATGACCCTGGGAATTCTGTACCAGTTGGAACATCATGTTAGTCCTTAAAATACATCGACATGTGTTTTAAGTGAGTAACAGATTTTTCACTTTTGCTGCATTGCATTTCAATTAACATTGGAGGAAGTTGCCCAGGGACCCTGTGGAAATGATCTTTGGAAGTTTTCATGACCTGTCTTGACAAAGATCTAAGCACCTCCTTTGAATTCAGTGTTGACCATGCTTTAAGCAGAAGGTTAAACTTAGTGACTAGCTTGAGGTTTGCTCACCTTTTCTTTACACTTTCTTGGTATTTTTTAGGCTGCACTGAGGCAGCAGGACATTTGGTGAAGTACTCTTCTGTTGTGGAATGACTCATGCTAGGTTAACATGAAATTTGGATGAAAGCATTGATTCACAATGTCCAAAACTAACAACACAGTTATAACTGTGACACTAATAAAGAAATAAAATGAATGCTTAACCTTTTCATAGGAATGCTTTGGTTCTGTAGCAAATGGGTACATAAGTGACACAGGAGATGGTGAATACAGTATCTCCGTCTTACAGTAACAGTGCTTATCATTGTGGAACTCTTCTTTAATTTTAGAATCAGAAAGCTCTCTTGCTTAATTTTCCAAAAGACTTACTGTAATCTTTCTTAATGCATGCCTGTTTAGGGTACTGCCCCCTCTTTCTCCATACACTGTAACTCTGATTCGGTACTGCTTGGAAGAGCTGGAAATATCTCATCTTGCTTTTGAATCCCTCCAGGAAGATCTTAATCTTCCATCCCTGGTTTTGTTTAAAACTTTCATATCCAAAATGTCCTCTGGTCCTTCCTCTTTACTTATATGGCTTAAATAACTTTGTGCCATCACATACTTAACTGCCAAAATATCTCTCCTTGTTTCAGCAAGGAGTAAAGCTCTCTCCTCCTTCCCTGTTTGCTGTTTGTAATGTGCATGTGCATGTGTTTTTCAAGGTGAAGTCTTTCTCTCGGCAGATTCTCTCTGAATCAGCCTGTTCTTTAACTGTTATACGTAATACCATGAGCTTGATAGGATACATACGCTGATTTAGATGAGGCACATGCATCTCATTTGCACTCTTTCAGGTAAACAGCAGCATTGTATGACTGATCTTCAGCAACTCTTTCTGAGATGCTATTCAGCAGGAAATCAGATTAAATTGTTTCCTAGTGCACATTATTTTTTTAAGTATAAGAGACTTATTTCTTGCAGATGCTGTTTTGTGTGACTGTTCACAGGTATTATTCACATTCTGGGAAATGTCTTCAGAGGTCCATAACCACAACTTGTTGTTTTGCTATTTGGATTGCTCATACTATGCAGTCTTCTGTTTGCTTGTAAGAGTTACATAGCAGCACCTCTTTATGCATCGTTATCATCACTGGACTGCTTTGGTTTGGAGCATGACAAGTGGAATGAATTTGCTCAGACTTGAGTCAATAGTTTAGTAAAAGACATTGTCTAAGACTGTAACAAGAAGAATAAGTGAACACCATAAGGATGTATAAGTCTTCAAGGCAGTGAGATAAATCTTCCACTTTTCCACAGTAACAAAAATATATTCACTACAATTCTCCATTAACTCAAGGCAGAGATGATCCTGCCTTATTAATACACACTGTGAATTCATGCAGATGACAGTTTTTCTCTTCACAGTTAAAAATATTTTCTTTAATTTCAATAGCACTTGCAGTGCCAAAAGGACTGGATTTTTAAGATGTGCATATCTGTAAATCTTACATATTATTTATGCTGCTATTATCATAAAATCTGGTTTCGTATGAATGCATATCTAGTTAAAATATCTTTATTTTCATCCCAAAGCAGAGCTATGTAAGTTTAATTGCATTCATGTTGTCTTTGGTAAGATTAATAGCAGTCTTAATTTACTAACAAAAAACTTTACAAGACATTACATGAATATTAAGTAACACAAATCAATATGAATTTGTAATCAATTACTTGTTCTAGACAAAAGTAACCATGGTTTTAATTTCTTGAAATAACTTTCAAGATCATGATAATGAAATAGCTATGTTGTGTTTATATTGTGTTTATACATAATGTTGCTTATAGGGGGAAGGCTACTAAAAGCCATTCTCTTTCAGAAATACTGTAATTTTATGTGCTTAATGGTATGAGACAGAATTAGCTAAACAAAATTGTAGCCTTCTTTTCTCTCGGTCAGTGAGACATAGCTCATGTGAGTAACAGAAAATTACATAGCAAATTAATACAGTTCAAGAATTTTGCTTGTCAGAAATAATCTTCTGAAGGAAACTGTTGTACAGTTGGTCTATATGGAGGAGGAGCTAGAAGTAATGTTTATCATATTTTCTCAGTTTCCATCTAAATATAAGTTAGTAGTGAATCTTGCCTCAAACTAAGAGCTTTTCAGGAAAAGAGTCTTTACACAGATTCCAATCAGTCATCCCATTATAAATCTGTATTGCATGTACTGAACTCACCAGTGTAACTCTGGAATTACTGCAGTGTAATTTGGCACATGCAGTATAACAAGATAAAAACCCCAGTAGCGTGATATAAAAAATATAAACATATGCACATAAAAATCATAATTCTTTCTGCAATGCATTTAGCAGGTCTGTGTAAAGTTCTTTGCAAAGGAATGTGCCAGAGAAGTGGGTTAAATGATACTCACAATGTTCCAAACTACAACTGCAGGAACTGATTTTTCTGCAGCTGATCTTGGTATGTACTCACTAAGCAGTAGACAGACGTATAGACAGTTTGAGAGTATCTTCAGGAGACTGCAGGGTATGATGGAAAAGGTCCTCATGTTCAAACATTCCATAAATAATTTAAAATGGTTTAATTAGGTAAAATCACCCAATCACAGGGAAGCTGAAAAATATTGAGATAAACCCCAAAGATTTCATAGATTGCATTTGTCTTTCAATAAATTAACTTTACCTCACTGATTCTTGTATGTGTATATTCAGAATATATACAATTGTGGGATAGGATATAAAATATTCATCAGATGAATTAAGATGGTTGCAATTCTCAGGAGAGGCATAATTGCAAGTGAGTTTTACAGTTTACCCTTGGACCGTGGTTCTATAAAGGTTTTCATATGCCATCATATCTGACCTTATTTTAATATATGAATATCATGACTCAAAAAATCATAGCATTATAGTAGTTTCTCTAAGTAAAAAGGTGAAATGGTCTAGTAACCCAGGTACTCTAATTCCCATTAATCACTTTTCTAAACAAAATAAATCTAATGAAAAGCAGCCTCAATTCAGAGCCTAAGATAGACGTTACATAAAGGTGGCAGACAAGAAATATACGCATTTTCCTAAATACAGTTTATTTTAGAAAACCATTATGGACTCTTCATGTTTGGGAGAGTTCACTTATAAGTCAGACAAAAAGATTCTCTTCCTTATGCAATTTGCCAAGACAGTATTTCCTCCTAGCTTTGGGAATCCTGCCTTGAAATCAATGGAGAAAAGATACTGTAAATGTATGTACATGAACATTCTGGGGGGAAAATGCAGAGCCCTGTTGAAGTTAACTCTATCTACAGTGACATAAAGGTTTTAACTAATTCTGTAAATATAAAAATACATGATCCCTACTAGCTAAACTAGGCCTACTCCACCCACAATAAATAAATTCTAGAACACTTACAAGCCATTAAATAATAAAAACCATTCTCATATTCTTCAAATCTGCTGTTCATTACCTCCTGCCCCTGTGCCAAATGCAAATATGCACAATGCTCACTGGCTAGTTGCCAGTATCCCAAACAACTACCCACTTGTTAAATTGTATGTGGCATTTTGAAACTGACAGCTTTGTCTCTCCAGTCTGCTTCCAGGAATCTGTCCAATAAAATATGTATTAAATAAGAAAATATTGTATATTGTGTTCTAAACGCAGTGCTCTCCATAACAGGGGAGGGAGTGTAACTGAAAAAAGTGAAAAGAAATAAACTGCTCTGCTGTTCATGAGGCTGGTGGTACATTCCAAGTGAGGGAGAAATAAGCAGCACCTTATTTCATGAGCTTTGTTTAAAAGGAGATATATCTATTCACTCTATTTACAGTGCATTTTTCCATCTTCATTTGCATATGTTTCACTCTCTTATTGTCATTAAATGCTTTATATAAGCATGTAAGAATAAAATTCACATTTGTTTCAAGGGCATATGGGCTTGCCTTTAGTTAGCATTTACTTCAAACAGTGTACTGATTAACAGAAGCTGATGGAATCAGTTGCATTTGAAGAGGTTTATTTTTTGGGAGGAGAAAAAAAAAAAGTATATATATTAAGATTTCTGATACCTCGAACTGGTTTCTCAGTTCCCTCCTACCTGAAATTATTAGAATTTTGACGCAAGAGACAGAATGGGCAATTTAAAAAAAAAAAGAAAAAAGGTGTTTTTGTTTGGATTATTTTTTTCCCCCGCACTAGCAAAAATTAAGATTTTGGGGCTACACAACAGTTTAAGACCATTATAAATAAATAATTTATTAAATTTACATCACACTTTAGAGCCAAATGTGTCATTCTCGATAAATCAAATCAATAATAATTGGTTTGTTCAAGCATTCTGTCTCTGATCATTATGATGGCCTAGAAAAACAAGCTAATGAGTGAGATAAAAACCTTCACTCCAATCACTGACAGATGTTGCAGAAATTTGCTTCTGAACTTTGTGTATCATGTTGCTTTTTCCTTAACTAGCCTAAGCTTTGTTAACCTATCTGTAGTAAATCATAAAGATCTTTACATGCATTGCATGTTTACCAAGGCTGTGGAAAAAGTTTGCAGCTCCTGAAATTAAATGCAATGTGATCGATGCATCATTAGAGATATAAAGTTGGAAGTTAAATTAGTTATTGAACTCCTTGCAGGTTGATACCATTTACTTAATTGTGACTGGGCAGTAAGACTGACAATCACATAAATACTCATATCATACCGGAACTAGGTCAGTATCTCAAGCATATAGACACTGTTGTCCTTGAAAACACTGAGGACAAAAAGGCTGGGTTTGGTGGGAAGGATTTTTTTTATTCCTTCTTTTTTTCTGAGTGACAAATAATCTCAGTTGCAGAAGAATGGTTTCACTGGCTGTGAACAATAAAGGGTGCATGTGTCCCATGTCAGGACATGACAAGAGAAGTTATGTCCTATGATAGTCCAGGTGGTCCATGTAAACACACTACTAAGCTGCCTCATGTACACAGACACACCCCCACAGTAAGATAACAACTTGTAAGGTAAAAATTTTGCTAACTTTGCTTCCTTGTTTTGTGTGATCACATTGTTGATATGTACAACCAAGACAGTGGATAGCCTAAAACTGGCCTAGGACTTGTCCCAGTTCATACCTGTCATCCTAAGACAAAAGCAAAGTGGCTTATCCCTGTTCCACTCATAGAGCTGAGAATAACCTGCGTGTAGGTAATAACACATTGAATAGTTAACATTCTGCAAACCCACTTCCTACCTTGCCACTTCAAACTTGCTCATGTTAGCAGAGTTGGAATGATACTGAAACTGGTATGACAGTATGGTTTAACTATGCATTCCAAATTACTTGTTGGCCATGTTTCTCATGACAGATTCAATGGCTTAGTTGCAGGAACTTTTAATAATGCATTCCAACATAGTAATCGCCCATGGTTTCTGCCACGGATACAAAGGCCTAATTACAGCCACTTTTAAAAGCAACATTCTGTATATGTATTGCAGCCTGTGTATAGTAAAGGAGAGGGTAGTGTCCTACTCTGTACCTTCAGGAAAAGAAAGCCCACTCACTGCATAAGTTCATGCATAATACAGGAGTTATTACCATGTCTTTCTCAAGCAGTTGAATTTTCATATTGCTTTATATCAGCAGTTCACAGATTATCAGATCTTTTAAAAGACACTGATAAACCTAATGTTGCTTGACATGCCAAACCAAGACAAACATCTTTTTGAAAATTCTGTGTCTTGATGTGCTATTTCTTGCTGAAAGTAATTTTTGAATTGCAATGAAAGATAGTTGGGAGATAGCTTTATTACCATGTGCAAGTGGATTTATTTCAAACACATTCCTTTGTGACAAACCAAACATTTCAAGATCTTTCACCAAATAAAAGACTATGTCTGGAAATTATCTCAGACAGATTCTAACCAGGAACTGTCATAAATTATTACCATGGCCACTGAGATATACTGAAGTGAATCTCTGGTTTCAAATAGTAATTCTAACCTTTTCACATGTAGGTTTTCTCGGAACATCCCTATCTCTGAAAAAAAGATAAAATTTGTCATTGGCAAGTCTGATCTTTTACTACTATTTTAATCCATATGATTAAAGAGTACAAATGGTTCACACTGATTGAAAAATTGGGCAAGCAAGCTACAGAACATTAAGTACATAGAATAATGTTTTAATGTTTTTGCTACTGACCAGTGGAGGGTGAGCTGATGATTTTCTGTAAACAACAGTGCTTTTAACAAAACAGAACATCACTGATCTCTCCCTACATCCTCTTTGTTGAAAGGAGAACCCAAAGGAAGGCAGGAAAGAGCATCGCCCTTTTCTGTGCCTTTATGCAGTCTAGTGACTGTCTTCTGCCACAAGAGCATAAGATTCTAGAAACAATATGCATGTAGTAAGCTTGAGGTAAGTTCACTGAGGTAAGTTGCTCAGAGAGAAACTTGTTAATTTTAAATGACATTATTAAAAAAACAAAGTCCAGCTATATGGCAGTCTGAAGCTCCATACTCAGATTTCTTTGTTCTGAGCAGAGGTTGAATGTCATGAGTTGAATGGTTTTGCTCTCTAAGCAAGCATTCAGTTCTTTGAGGCTTCAAACAGTTCCATATATAACATTACACTCTGGACATAAGCATAAAAGGACCACAGACTTTGGTCATGGACAAATTTACAGATCAGCCAAGTCAAAGATCAAGTAGAGATAAGAAATTGGAGAGCTGTGAAATCTTCTGAATGATAGTTAAGAATATTAGTGTATAGAATTCTTTTTCTTAAAATATCCCATTCTGTAAGTTTCTTCTTTGTAATTGTTCATTTTTGTTATCAGTAATTTACTGAGCAAGCAAGATTAAGTATAAACAGGAGTAGACTTTTCATAGCTTCTTTTGAGGATACAGTTTGTATTTGACAAATTATCTGTATAAGAATCCAAGTGTAGTGAAAGGGGCAAACTGAAAATGCTAATATCACAGTTGTAATTTATATATTCTTTTCTTTCCCCTCATTAAGTTCATAAATAAAAATTGTCCTGTTCCAGATTCAGTACAGAATAGATATCTTTAATGGTAAATTAATTAATTTATGAAAAATAATGTAAAAGGAGATTTGTATTTTGTAAAAGACTGTTATTTCAGCATCTTTTTTCCCACTGAAATATTGTAAAAACTCACAGATGATGAATATTGTGATATTATTTTCTGACAAGCTTTGTATGAGTCATTTAAACTACAGCGTTAAATAATTACATTAGCTTATTTTATTTGCTGCATGAGGTGTAAAGTATGACTAGAAAGAAATACAGTGGCAAGTCTTTGTTTGGGTGATGTTTCTTTTTCTTAATTGACAAGTTTTTTTTCTATTGGGCATCTTCCTCCCTGATAAACTAATATCAAGTTTAATGAATGCTTGGTCTCTCTCTGCAAAAAATCTGCATTTTTGGGCCTGATCCAAAAAGAAGTAAAATCACTGAAAATCTTTCCATTTGTTTCAGAGGGCTTTGAGTCAAGCTTTTAGCTGAGCAGCTGTTTGGAACTTCTAAGCAGTATAAATCACTCTATTGGATGATATGCATTTTTCTGTACTGTACAGTTACTGTATATAAATTTTGAGTTTAATAACAACATGTTTCTTTAGAGGTGACATTCTTCAGTTTCATATTGTGTATCTGATCTGAATATAACTTGTAATAGGGATAATTGTTAAATGTGATAACTAAGTTGACTGAATTAAAAAACAAGGCTGTCAAACCAGAAATGCTAAATAATACTGTTTCCAGGAAGCAACTAACACTGGTGACATTGTCATCTATTCCTGTAAAAAGTTATGATGAAAATGAAATATCTCAAATACAAATCCAGATGATTCATGCCAAATGCAGCCTTTAAAATACTGTCAGGATAAATGAAAAATGTAATGTCATTTGCAGCCAACTCCACATAGTTCTGCCATTACAAACACAGTTGAGGTTATAAATAGCTATTTTTACACAAAGCCAATACTATATGTGAAACAGACAATTCAAGTTTTCTCCCATCTAAAACAGTCCTTACATACAGTACATCAGGCAGAAATTTTAAAATGCCACAGGAATACACTTGAAAGGGTAACAATACCTCCATTCTTGAAAAGATATTGTAGCAGGAGAACATTATGTTATCATGTTGCCCATAACACTATTGTTCTCAAAATGATGTGCCATCCTAAATATACCTAAATCAGATAGAGTATTGGTCTAATGTTTATGGAGTTATGGTATAAAATAGTACATTGGTTAGCTCAAAAGTTTTGTCACATTAGCATAGTACTACTCTCCAGAAATAGGGGAATGGTTGTCATAGATTGTATACATGTTCTCTTTCTGCTGCAGTTCTTGTACAGACACTACATTTCTTTCCTTCTGCTCTTGAATGTGAGTCACTTTTCTCTTCCCATGCCCCATTAATTTACTATCCTCTCCAAACTTTCAGCATGAAATTGCACAGCTCCTAGAAAATGCCCTGCCTATATTGCAGGTTTTAGGCTTTTTCCTGATCAAAATACTTCAGACATTATATAGTATGCTGAGTATTAATCTTTTGCACCCACTGGAATAAAATAGTATATTATTAACCAGTGCTTGTAATTAAGAAGACATGCAGAGCATTGGCGCATTATGGTCTGGGAAATAAGCATTTCCTTTAATTATCTAATAGAGTTCAATAGTAATTTGCTGTTGAAAATCAATGACAAATGTAATTTTAACTTATATAGGTGCTTCTGGAATTCTGAAAGACCTTCCAGGAGGTCCATGTTTACTTTTAACCTACTTAGTGGGAAATAAGGTAATTTAATTCAGCTGATTTAACAGTGATTTTTTTGTGTTTTATAAAGTTACTGGGCGTTAGTAAAATGACTAAGTCCATCATAAAAAGTGGGTTGAAATGTCAGTTTGGCTTATAGCTAGGATAAATTTCCCTTCTCCATTTTAAACTTGAACGCAGAATCACACACAGGAGCACAGGGTGGCCAGAGGCACTTCTGGAGATCTTCTAGTCCATCTTTATGCTCAGAGCAGGGTCAGGTAGGGCAGGTTGCTCAGAGCTGTGTCCAGGTTTGACTGTCAGCAAGAACAGGGGCTCCACCACATCTTGGCAGCATGTTTCAGCGTTTGCCTGTGTTAGAAAAATGTTTATTTACAGTAAGACAGAATTTCCTGTGTTTCAGTTTGAGCCCATTGTCCCTTGTCCTGTCACTGGACACTGATGAAAAGAGCCTGCCTTTGTCTTCCTTACTTCCACAATGAGGTATTGATACATATGGATAAGATAGATCCTCCAGAGCCTTCTCTTCCACACGCTAAGCAGCCCCAGCTCTCTCAGCCTCTCCTTATGTGCCAGATGCTCCAGTCCTTTAGTCATCAACACACTACAGGGAGGGCGGTTCCTTATGGTATTTCTATATAGTATCACGATAAATGCTGGCATACAAATGCAGAAAGGGTCAGTCACTGAAACAACATTTCAGTGATGTCAGAAACAATCTTGGCATGACAGAAGTATCACTTTATGTCTATTGTTGAAAAATAATATATGTCCAGACCCACATTAGTTCCTGTATGACCTACTTTCAGCAGCAGCTCTGATTCCAGCAACAGAAGTTTTGGATCTGTGAGTAGCTCATACTAAGTGCCAGCTTCTCATAATCACACAGAACAGAAGCAGCAAAGCTAAATGTGATTGTAGTGGTATTCTAGTGTATTCATGCCAATACACATTTTTTCTTCTTGTCCATAGTTAAGATTTTGGCCCCTCTGAGGTGCTAAGAAAACTGAACCTGATAAGCATCATTACTGAAATATCTTCTAGCAAAAAAAAAAAGGAAAAAGTGCAATGGAAATCTGTGGCCATGAAAAAGTTGAAATTAACTGAAATTTCAAGAACTGCACCCCATGTGACACTGACTGGGAAGTGCTGACAATAACAAATTTGGTTCTGAATAGAATTGACTGACTCTTTTGTTGTCAGCTTTCAAACTCAACTTTCTGAAGGCTCTTTCTTTCATTTTGATTTTCTGTTTGCGTCCCTGTTTGTTAACAAGGTAAAAGAATTTAGGGCAGATAGGGAGTCACTAGAATCTAAGTAACTGGTTTCTGAGAGTATTCTTCCATCTGTTTCCATTTTCCTCTATATAGTGACTTTGTTCTCTCTCTTTAAAGGGAATAAGCCAAATAAGAAGGAACAAATTTTTGGATCTGTTCTTGGAAGGTGATTTTTTTTTTTCTTTTTTGCTTTGGTCTAAATCCAAAATCTGCAAATCCCTTCCTCAAAAGCTGCAAGAAATGACATAGTTTGGATGTCAGTATTTTTTTTTTTAACTAAAAATCTGTAATTAAAACATTTCTATTACTTCTTTCCTACACTGATAAAATATATGTAAAGAAAAATATTGATCATGCTGCTGAACTGTTGTACTTGCAGAACTCACAAGGAGCTTGTTTGTCCATTGAACTGTTTCCCTGAACTGTTGTTTTCATGCCATGTAGATGAGTATAGCTACTGGATATACTTCTAATGTTAACTAAAATTTGTTAAATGGCTAAGGAACTTGTTATACCACTTCAGTACAGATTGTAGGAAAGTGCAACAGTACATTATATCTATCTTGCATATACAGACACTAAATACTTAACACTTTTCTAATAGTGGAAAGACAGTAACTATTCAAATAGGTTAAAACTACAGTCTTGTATTTAACAGAAATTTCCAAAATGAAAATATTATATTAAACCAATTAGAAATTCATTCTTTAGAGCATTTGGGTACTTCTGGAAAGTATCTTTTAATATGGATTGCCTTTATATATTAACATTAGCTCAAATACTTAATATGAAATAATTCAATACAACTGGGCAGGGAGAAGGGGGGGTGGAATGGTAAATCTTCAATTTCTTAGCGCTATGACTTCATGGAGTATGTGTATGTATATATACATATATATGGTGTCACATTTCTTTCTAAAACAAATAGGCGCTATGCTGTTCTCATGATTTCATCACTGCACAGAGAAAAACCTGATATAGATGAACAAACAAACATTGTAAATGCCAATGCTGGGACTTTTTTTCAATGCAGCTGATGCATTTGCTGCAATTTTTAAGGCTGAGTGCACAGGATAACCTAAAAAGTTAGAATCCATTATACTTAATGAGCTGTGAATTTATAGGATTTTTATAAAGTCAGTCAGGGGCAGTGAAAATAAAACAGTATAATAATCTAACAAATATTCTAGGTTGATCACTTCTTGTGGCTTATTGTGATATCTAGCACTATAATCTGAGATTATGAATTCTGAAAAAAACCAGAAAATTTTCAAATAAAAGGTAGAAAAAGTTGCTGATAATTCAGCATGTCCTGTAAACTGTTAGAAGAGCAAGATGCACTATTTTTTTCTGCAAAAGTGCATTATCTGGGACAGCCTATGCTTATGTGGAACATTTTACCCTTTCATTATGCAGCTATTTAAATGTACAATGTAATTTAATACACTGAAATTGACACCTGCATTTCGTGAGGGGATAGTTACTGAACAGTAGAGTTATAAAGGCATAATCTAGCACTGAGGGATGGTTAGTTACACATAGATGTACTGAGTTATTCTTTGTACAGGTATTGTTATGATAGGCTATTAAAAAACATAAGTGTGTCTATTAAAAAACGTAAGTGTGGCTATTAAACAGATATTTATTTTTTTAATGAACAAATTGGTAGAAACTGGTGTATTGAGTTTGTGTGGCAAGGTTTTGGGTTGGCTACAGGGGTTCTGTCAGAAGCTACCTGAAGCTTCCCCCATATCTGATAAAGCTAATGCCAGCCAGCCCCAAGATGGACCTGCTGCTGGCCCATGCCAAGCATCAGCAATGGTGATAGTGCCTCTGGGATGACATATTCAAGAATGGGGAATAGTCACCACACAGGAAAAACTGCTGCTGGAGAGAGAAGCAAGAAGATGTGAGAGAAACAGCTCTACAGATGCCCAGGTCAGTGGGCACCCCACAAGGGGGTGGAGGAGGTGCTCCAGGCACCAGAGCTGAGATTCCCCTCCAGCCCATGGTGCAGTCCATGATGAGGCAGGCTGTGCCCCTGCAGCCCATGGAGGTCCACAGTGGAGCCAATATCGACCTGCAGCCCATGGAGGACCCCATGCTGGAGCAGGGGGATGTCCAAAGGCAGCTGCAGCCCTGTGGGAAGTCCATGCTGGAGCAGGCTTCTGTCAGGACCTGTGGCCCCATGGAAAGAGGAGCACATACTGGGACAGGTTTGCTGCAGGGATTATAACCCCTCAGGGGATGCATGATGGGGCCATCTGTTCCTGAAGGACTGCACCCATGGAAAGGACCCACACTGGAGCAGTTCATGAAGAACTGCAGCCTGCGTGAAGGACTCATGTTGGAGAAGTTCATGGAGGACTGTCTGCCATGGGAGGGACCCCACACTGGAGCAGGAGAAGAGTGTGAGGTGTCTTGCCCTGAGGAGGAAGGAGCAGCAAAGACAATGTGTGATGAACTGACCACAACTCGTATTCTCCACACCTTATGTCAGTGAAGGGAGGAGGTAGAGAATTCAGGAGTAAAGTTAAGCCAAGGAAGAAGGGAGGAGTGAGGAGTAGCTGTTTTTAAGATTTTTTTTTTATTGTTATTATTTCTCATTATCCTAGGACAATCACCACCAGTCAGAATTTGTGTTTTATAGAGCTACATAGAATGCCATAATGCTTTGTGTCTTAATAGTGCATAATGCAGCTCTATCATAGTGAAGGCAATTCACAGGAAGCATGAGAGCTATACTATCTTAAATCCTATACTACCTTAAAGACATCATAATAAGACTTGAGTAGGATTTCAGTATATACTGAAATTGGTGCAGTTCCTGGACTGTATATACAATTTCATCTCCTGAATTCTGTCTATGCTGCTTTTTGTCAAAAGGTTCCTGTAGTAAAGTGGCCTTTACATTTTATATATAGCAAAAAAAAATGGGTGTGACTGCAGCACTGAGTGTTATTAGCAATGGATATATATAGAAAGATATATATATATTTGTACATTGTCCATACAAACGTATATATGCATGTGGGTAATGCAACATCTATTCTGAACACCAGTTCACAAATCTGACACCTGTCCAGCATACCATTCCAACTCTCCCTAGCAACACACCAACTCTTTGCAGTAACAATCCATCTGTCTGTGCTACCAATCCAACTGTTCACAAGAAAACCCAGAATCTTTCCAGGATCAATCAATCTCAGTATCCTGCCAAGCTATTTTCCCCTCAATGTTAAAATGACACAGGTTCTTATGCAATAAATTGCTGGGTTTTTAAAGGGCTAAATCTGTTGTGGCCCACTGGTCTTCTGACAGCCATATATCTCAAATTTTAGTTACAAAAATTAGATAACTAAAACGGACAAAGGAAAACCAATTGAAGTTCAGCATCTGTGCTAGAGAAGCCAGAATAATATTTTTTAGAAATCATATACTCTTACAACGCCTTCAACACTGGGCACATCTCCATATGGGAGTACAATGCATAACTTTGAACTGAAATTGAAAGGAAGATAATTTTCTGCAATCACAGAGCACATTTTACATTAGAAAATAGGCAGTATTTCTTTGGGTGAGTGCTGAGTACTTCATGTATATTGCAAAATTCTAAATGTAATTATCTGCCTTTATTTCTCTCTCTCTCTCTAATGCTATGAAAATAACCATTTATGCATGTCATTTACCCTATTTCCAGGCTTATTTATTCTGTCTTTAAGCTCCAGTGACTCTGTGATTCCCTGTGTCATTTTTCTTTATCTCGCAATGCAGGATCACAGAATAATTCCAATGCATATCTTTGCTTTCTATGGTCCCAAAAGATAAAAGAGGCTGACAAGGACCTCAGAAGATCTTTAGGCCACCCCAGAGCTCAGAGTACAGCCAGCTATGGGGTGAGACCAGGCTGCTCACAACTTGGTCCTGTTGTGACTTTAAATACTCCAAGGACAAAGACAGCACAGATTTCAGAGCAACCTGCTCCACTACCTCACTGTCCTCAAGAGGAAAAAGTTTCTCCTTATATCCCATCTGGAACTTACTTACCTCAATGTATGCCTGTTATTTCCTGCCCTCCCTTTGTGAACTTTGAGGAGCCTGGCTCCATCTTCTTGACAACCCTTGTGTCAGCTGTGGGGTCTGTTAGCTGCACTGAAGCTGTTCCTTCTCCAAGCTGATCCAGCTTTCCTGGTCTCTTCTCACAGGGTCACATTCTCCAGCCCCTACTGCCTCGGAGGGCCTCCACTGAGCTCCCTCATATTTGTCCATGTCTTTCCTGTCAGAAAAAAAAAAAAAAAAAAGAGTAAAAATGGATGCATGGTCTAGGTATCATCTGACAAGTGACACAGACAGAGTCAAGTAATTCACTCAATCGCTCAATCAACAGGCTATGCCGCTGTTCATACAGCCCAGGATGTTGCTGGCTGCATTTGCTGTCAGCACATATCATGGGCTCATATTTGTCTTGCTGCCCACCTCCACCCCAGGGCCTTTCCCACAGAGCTGCTTCATGGCCTCTCCATCCCCAGACAGTGTTGTTGCAGGGGATGATTTTTTCTTGTAATGATAAAACTTTCTTGGGATTTGGAGGGCTTGGAATTTGTCCCTGCTGAATTTCACAATGTTTCATAATGGCCCATTTCTTCAGCCAGTTTGGAGCCTTCAGTGTATTGACCATTACCCATATTTTGGCATCATCTGCAAAGTTGGTGAGAGTATGCTCTGTCACCTCCTGCCCATCATTGACAGAGATGTTAAAGAGAAAAGACCTTGATGCAGACTCCTGTTGTAGCTCACTTGTCACAGACATCCAGGTAAAGTATAACTCATTAACCACCTTCTGAGCCCCATCATCCAAACATAACTGACCCATCTGGTTGTCTAGCCATGCAGATGATAACATCCCTACTTAAATATCATGGATAACAGTGACAAAAATTTGTTAAAGTCGAGGTAAATAACATCCACTACTGTCCCTGCATTGACAGATCTAGTCATTTTATCATAGAAGACAAACAGGTTGGTAAAGCACAATTTATTCTTGATAAATCCATGCTGGTGACTGCCAATCACCGATCAAACTTCCTGTGTCCAGAAATGTGCTCCAGGAGGACTCTTTCCATGATTTTCCCAGGAACTGAAATGAGGCTGGCTGACCATAGAGCTCCTGGCGTTGATCTTTTGGCTTTTTTTGAAGAAGGTTGTGACATTTGCCTTTCTCCAGTCAACAGAGGCTTCCATTTCCTTCTCAAATACTATGAAAGGAAAATAAAACCGAATTTATATTTTTAAATCTTTTCAAAGCTTGTACATATTTTATTGAGTACATATTTTATTTTGTTGAATAACAATAAAAGCATTGAAATAGCACATCTCTTCTTCAGGTATTTTAATATTTGATTTCAGCTACAGTTGTATTCATTTCTATGGTACATAATTTTTTCTAGATATAACTATCTACTACTGAGATAAAGTTTCTGGCTACAGAATATATCTTGGAAATCCTCAAGAGGGTATTTGTATTGGCTCACTGCCAAGCGTACTGTAGCATATAAGATGTCAATAGAAATTAGAGATGCATGGACATTAATATATGAACAAACAGCTTAGCTGAGGAATTCTTGAATGATTCTAAATTAACCTACACTTCACTGAATGGAAATTCAGGCAGTGTTTCAAGTGAATTGTCTAAAGATTATTCATATGAATTAATAGTGTAGGTCTGAGTACACAAATTTGCTAATTGCAATTAAATAACAGCAGTAATTAAATGTTTCCTGAGAGTTTAGAAACCATTTTTAAATGTTTTCTATTGCTTTCATTTCTGCATTTCATTTAAAGTTCAGTTAATTCATATGGTCTCAGTTATGGGTCTTTTAAAAAAGGTTGACATCTTATTTATTTAAAATAATTAATATTATGGAAAAAGGTGCCAGCATGACATATATTAGGTTACTTTCCTGTTTAGTCCATTGGACTTATTTCTCTTTTAGGCTCTCTTAGTCCTTAAATAGATCTGTCAGGATGATTTTTAAATCCCATTCACCTGCACAAGAAAATGTCTTTGCACTGTTTTTTGTAAGCAGGAATCTTTATTTTCTCTTCTGCTGGTACTGTCAACATTCAGTGACTAGGTTCCTAAATTATAGTCTCATTCTCAAAAATCACAGTAGCTGACAAACTATGGTGGGAGTAGGTTCATTTCTTGTGCACTGAATTTTTTAGGTACCTGTGGAGAACACTGCCAACACAGAAAGCTCTAATACAAGATTTTCCACACCTGCTGCTGAACAGAGTTAATGAGTGAGTTTTGTGCTTTAATTTGCTCTATTGATGTGTGGAAAACAGTTTTATTTATGCTTATAGCACAAGCAGCACATCTTATTGGTCCTACTGGCTTTTAAAAATAGCCATCTCCTTGTAAAATCTTCTGTGAAAATCAGGACAACTTTATTTTTGATGTCTGAATCAACACTGAGAAGCTGAGCATAATACACTGCTTGTCCTTCATGTAAGTGGTTCCATACATGAACGTATATTTATTATTATTTGTATTTCTGCATTTTTTTTTCCAGTATCCAACATGTCCTTATGAGGAATTAGCATGTTAAAAAATGGATCGTATAGAATACTTCGCGGGTTAAAATATAATTTGGATCTTAAAAAGGGCAATGCTAAAGCAGACTAAACTAATAAAATGATTACTGATATTATAAGTAGGTTCCTAGATATTATTGGCATTTGATTAATCATAAAGATTTCAGTCCAGAGAGGTAATCTAATAGTCCTGATCAGTAAAACCTACCTCTTAGCAAATGTCCTTATTCAGATGAGTTGCCCTATGCATCCTGAATAATTAGATTGTACATGGGTGGCTTGAACTTCACTGCTTGGTGCAAAGAGCTGACTTGCAGCTCTTCAGGTCCTGTGAACTTAATTTGGGATCTGTAATGTAATGGAGGTTAGGCTTTGGGCACAGTTCACATGCCAGACTAACAACAGGGGATTTGTAGGGGTGAGAGGGTTGAGTGGGTGAAAGCACTGCTGTGTTACAGACTCACACTTTAAACCTAATTTGGAGATAGAATTTCACCTTTTCAACTCTTCCCTGCGTTCAGTTGCAAAGTACAATTGTTCATACATGCCATGACTTTGGCCCTGCAGTCATAAGCAGAGATGTCACAGTTGATCTAAAAAGTATATCAACACTAGGCACCACTTCGCAAAATGCTTAAAACCAAGTAAAACTAAGCACTGAGTATTCAGAAATTGGCTACTGTTGAAGAGACAAAATATGTTACAGAGTCTCATGGGAATCAAATGGAGGAAACAGCTGTTGATATAATACTGCAAAACTATTCCCAGAACATTACAGAAAGAAATAAAAAGCAGAGATGTTTAATTTTCCATGTTCAGTTTTACAAGTGTTTATAGTTATTCCTTTTTTTATAATAAATTTTTACAGTAATCAAAGAAGGAAAGTGATACCATGGTATATTTCCTTTTTCCTGCCTGCTTGCTTGCTTCTATAATGAATAAGGATGTTTTTAGTGTTTCATGACCAATTATTGAAAGGTAAAAAACCATTTGGTTTTAAAAACTAGGTAGTGGCAAACAAGGAAAGATAGTGCAAGAAAGAAAAGAAAGGAAGACTGAGAAAAAACAAGAGAGCCAGTGACCCAGCAATATAGTCTGATTTTTATGCATTGAGGAAAATGCAGGCACAATAGATTTCCTACCACAGAAAAATTCTAAGTGTACAAGTATTGAAAGAATAAAGGCTCACGTTATACTACATTTTCTTTATGTGATCAGGCTATATTCTATCTTTCTGATGAAATTGCAAATAAATGCTATAACAATAGTGTTTTCATTAACAAACATACAGGATATTTATTTATTTAAACATTAGAAAAAAGTTGAATGAAGAAGAAACTTCTATTTCAGATCCATTTGACATCATCCTTATAATCAAACTGACTTCTCTTGTGGTGTTAGATAGAACTCAAATGGGTACTAGAGGACAGAATAGCAAATTAGGACAAAATTTCACAGGAAAGTCTTATGAAATTAAAGTGCTTGAGAACTTTTTCTGAAAAAAAACAAAAGCCAACTTTTTTTTGTGAATCTTTAATTTCTGCATGTCCTAATTAAATATACCTTGTGAAAAGGTCAGCAAAATAAATATTTGGTATGTATTTTAAAATTATAAAAATATTCCTTATTATAATGAAAAGGAAGCATTTTGAGCTTGAAAATATGACACAAATTATTACACTTAGCCTATAGCAAAATACGTATCATCAAAGAGCTGTACTATCTCAGGCAATATTCAATGTTTAAAAATAAATAATGAATATCGAAAATAAAGCTTGAATTTTAATTCTCACAGCATGTGGAAACTTAGATAGTTTTATCTGTGGAGTTACATTCTTGCACTTAAATCTGGACGAAATTTTAGTCTTTGATTGTGATATACTTCATAAACCTATCGTCCAGAGCTCTGGCAGATTTGGAAAAGCAACACAGAAACAATCAGAAGCTGTCACTTTAATATGCTCAGTTGGAAGGTAATAGGCTCACTTCTGAAATAATACACTTGTATGAAAATTAGATTTCCTGAAAGAATCACAAAATCCCAGACTGATTGAAGTTGGAAGGGACTTCTGGAGTCATGTGGTCCAACCTCCCTGCTCAAACAGGGCTACCTAGATCAGACTCCCAGGACTGTGTCCAGATGAGGCTCCACAGCCCCTTTGGGAAACCTGCACCAGTTCTCCATCACCCTCACTGTAAAAAAAGGTGTTTTCTCTTTTTCAGGTGGAACCTCCTGTGTTTCAGTGTGTACCCATTGCCTCTAGTCCCACTACTAGGCACCTCTGAAAAGAGTCTGGCTTTGCCTTCTTTGCACCCTCTCTTCTTGTATTTATGTACATCAGTAAGATTGCCCCCTGGGCCTTCTCTTGTCCAGACTGAACAGTCCCAGCTATCTGAGCTTTTCCTGGTAGGAGAGACACTCCAGTTTCTTAACCATCTCTGCGGCTCTTTGTTAGTCTTTATCCAGTATGTCCATGTCTTTCTTGTACTAAGAAGCCCAGAACTGGATACAGGACTCCAGGTGTGGCATCGCCAGCGCTGGAGATCATCTTGCTCAATTTGCTGGTCATACTTTATATAATACAGCCCTGGGTACCATTAGCCTTCTTTGTAGCAAGGGCTCATATTCAACTTGCTGTCCACTACGACTCCCAGGGCCTTTTCTGCCAAGCTGCTTTCTAGCTGGTTATTCCTCCCCAGGTGTAGGACTTTGCACTTCCCCTTGTTGATTTTCATGAGATTCATGTCAGCCCACTTCTTTCTTTTACTGAAGGAGAACCCAGAGACTGCTGCAAAAACTCTTGCCTCGGTTGTCTGACTGTTACCAGCACTATTACAGAGGTAACCCTGAATAAGCTACTGTAGAAGCAGGAGTTAGGTTATTTTGGTACCCTACACAGGTTAATTACTTCTGATTAGGAATACACTCTGTTAGCTTTGTTGCATGTTCTTGCTAAAGTGGTCATTCTGTTTTAGAGCGCACTGTGAATACATACAAGATTTCTCAGACCTAGGTTATATTTCTGCACAGTAAGTCTGTCAGTGTCTAACAATATTATATGCAGATTACTTAAAAGATCAGCACCTGTTTCTTGCATTCATTCACTCATCTGTTATTCAGCTTTCTAACAACCACTTAACATAACCAGTTACTCATTGCAAGGAGCACTTCAATTATCTTTTTTATTCTTTTTATTGGGGGAAGGAACAAATAACTTTTGTAATTTTAATGCTTTTTCTTATGTTTGTGTATTTTGCATTTAAAAACAATTAAAAGAAACATTATCTATAATGCCTGCAAGGATATGAAAATAAGCAGCTATTGAGAAATAAGACTAGTAACAATTGTTTCAAGTAATGCAGTCTGGTTCTTAAGGGTATGAAAAAGGCTTTTGAAGGATTTGGTTACTCATTTGTGCACCTAGCTTTATCTAGTAAACATAACCATCTAATTATAAAAATCAGCATAAGAAAATCTTAAAGGCCTTTAGTTCGTTCTAAAATGTTTCCTTTTATTATTTCCACAATAACATGAAAAACCTTTGCTTATCCACCATCCCCACCTAGATCAAACAATATATTTCATAATTTTGTTCACGACTTGGCCAGTAGTTCTTGTTCTAACTTCCAGTTTCCAACTTTTTGCAACTTGCCTCAACTCATGTTTTTGTCATCAACTTAGATAACGTCAATGATTTTGATGGAACTGAAAATTGTGCACAGATTTAAGTCTAAATACAAGCATGCACAGGCCTCTAACACTGGTCTCTTTTTGAAAAGAGATTGGTTCTTTTATTTCAGCAAAACTAGACAGTCTGTGCCATTCCTTTTTTATTTCAAACTTCTTTTTAGTTTTTTGTTTTGTTTTTTTTTTAAATTAGTGAGGTTTGATAGTCAAAATGTTCCATGGAAACAGGCCCCACTAAGAATCATATATTTAAAGTGCATTTTTGTATAGCTGACTAAAGAAAGACAGAGAATTTATTTGTTCTAGTCTTCCAAGTACACAGGTAGTAGGGATTCTTGATCCATGGCTGCAGTGAAAACTGTCAGGAATTGTGCTGAAAAGTAATCAAGGCATATGGGAGCTGGGTAGACTTTCAAAATGAAAAGTGTTGCAAATGAACTCTAGGCACTGTTAAATGTTTGGAATGAGCTTTACTTCATCATTTCTCCTAAAAGCCTGCAAAGATAACAAGCAGAAAAAAGTCTCTTTTCCTTCATGCCATATGAGCTGTTTAGGACAGAGCATTTAGGCAAAAGAACTTCTTGGTTATAGAATCATCCTGTTGCAAGCCTGAATATTTTTATATTTCTAAAGAATTTAACTCACTGTCCTTTTCTTACAACTTTTGTCATAAACTGACTTTTTCCATCTCCTAACTTCTCAAATATAAAAGGGAAAAATCATTTGGTGAAAAAAAAATCCAACAAAATTGTGAAGCCAGATGTTGATGGTGTCCTAACCCTTTTTTCATATGGGAACATAATAATATGTCTTTACTAACTCAAATGCTCTCTCTCAAATAATTTATTCTTACTTAAAACCTTAAAAGCTTTTGAGTTTGATATGTTTCACCCTTTTTCTACATAGAAGAGTTAGAGCTTTTAAACAAGTAAGCATTGGCTGTACTCTGTTATAGCTGATATTTTTTCTTTGCTCTTCTTTGTATTAGAATTTCATGGTTTTGTGTGCTTAACATAATAGGTAGCTCCACCATTTAAAGAGTATTCTTCCTTGAAAAGATGCATTCTGATAAGCACTGTCTTCAGATAGCCTCTATAAAACTGGGGGAAGAGTAACCATTACCTAAGGAAAACTTTTTAGTTTACTACCACACATAGAGATAAATATTATGGATTCTGAACTGTAGATGCTTCTAAAGATAACTTGAAGTAATAGATATGTAATATACAGTAGTAAAATGTTTAAGTACACTGCTGGTGAGATAGCTTTCTAGCTAAAGTACAACACTTTCTTTTCTAGGTAAGTAGAAGATCCATGTTTTTATTCAGATACCATCTTTCCAAGTCAAATTTTGGAACCTGTTAGTTATAAGCCTGAATTCAAGATCAGTAAATAGGTAATTAACATTTTTAAATAACAAATGCTTCAGTTAATATTCCTTCACAAAAATAAATAAATGCATGAATGAATGAATAAACAAATAAGGAAAGTCATATTAGAAGTAAAGTTTGTCTTTTGCTGGACCTAAATAAATATCTTCAATTCTTTGCTCCTTATGAAGGCAAAGGTCTCTAAGGTTATAAGTAAAGGCTGCAAAGCTGGGTCAAGGTGTCTTTGAAAGGAAAATAGGTAATACCTTCCTGTTATGGATTATGTCTTGTTCAGTAACACTGTAAAAAATTTAGTCCAGACTTGCCTATAGTCTCTGACTGGTTGGACAAAATCTTGGTCTACGTGGTCTAGTGTGAAAAGTGCCTGCCCATGGCAGGGGGATTGGAACTAGATGATCTTAAGGTCCTTTCCAACTTTAACCTTTCTATGATTTTATGATTCTATGATCTGGTGATGCAAAGTAAATGTAAAATTGCACAGAGAGAATCATAAGGTCAGAGCGAACTACATTTTGACACCTTTAGCCATAGCCAATAGTAGTTTGCTCCAGGATGTGGTTTCACTTAACAGATCTCATACCAGTAATATATACCTGCTTTCTGCTGGTGTGGCTTTTGTGCAATGTACTGCCTAGTCAAAGGAATAGCAGTTGATACCTGCTTCACACAGGTGGAAACAACTACGCAAGAAAAGAATTAAGTCGTTAATAGATATTCATAAACCAAACTGTTGAAGTAGTTGCCTGCAACAACAAATATATGTTGGCTCAAACTTTAAAAAACTATTTTTAAACCTGAATAAAGTAGATGTAATTATACATTGAGGACTATGTAATTTAAGCATTTTCTATTACAAGTTTCCAAACCCAGTGTCCTGGTTTCATTTGGGACAAAGTTAACTTTCTCCCTAGTAGCTGGTACAGTGCTGTGTTTTGGGTTTAGTTTGGGAATAATGCTGATAACACACTGATATTTTAGTTGTTGCTAAATAGCGCTTACCCTGACCAAGGATTTTTCAGTGTCTCATGCTTTGCCAGTGAGGAGAGGCACAAGAAGCTGGAGGGGAACAGAGACAGGACGCCTGACCCAAATTAACCAAAAGGGTATTCCATACCACAGCACGTCATGCCCAGTATATAAACTGGGGGTTGTCACCAGGAAGGGGTGGATTGTTACTTAGGTCAGACTGGATATCAGTCAGCAGGTGGTGAGCAGTTGCATTGTGCATCACTTGTGTTTATTATTTTTTTTTTCTTTTCCCCTTTAGTTTTATCTCTCCTTGTTATTTCCCTTATCATTATTATTATTAGTAGTAGTAGTAGTATATTGTGCTTCAGTTATTAAACTGTTCTTATCTCAACCCGTGGAGTTTACATTCCTTTTATTCTCTTCCCCATTCCACCCTGGGAGGGGGGAAAGGCAGTGATGAACAAGCATGGCATTTAGTTGCTGGCTGGGTTTAAACTGTGATAACCAGTATTGTGCATATCAGATGCCTGGGTAACATTTCTATTTGTATTCTCTAAGTAAGACTACAGACTGTAATTGTTCAAAAAGCTAGTGGAGAGCAGATAGCCGAACCTACCAAAAATCTTTGATTGAATACCGGAGTACTTGTTAGAAGATATCTCTCAAACTTCTAGTGGCAAAACCTTAAAAAATCGCTGTAAAACAGAGCTCTGTGATACTACTATATACTTATTGAGTAAGTTTCATGTAACATAAATGTTTCAATAGCTTTTTTCCTCTGTTTCTGACTTTTTATCATTTATTAATAATATGATGTAAGTTTTACAAAACTAAATGCAGGAAAAAACAGGAGCAGAGAGGTCTGGCATAGCATCCTAAGGGGATCTTGAATTAAAGGCTGGTAGGCATTTTAAGACTCCTACATTCCCCTCTAGGAAAAAGATTTCTAAAACAGTGGATTCAAAATACACTGCACTTTTATTTTAAAAGATGGTCTTACAGTATTCATTTTAACAGAATTCTTGTATGTCCAGCCCTGACAACCTTGTCAAATTATACTATAAAAAGCTGTGTTGAAAGGAAATCCTATTTTTTGTCCCATAGGAACAACTCTATGTACAGTATTTTTCCATTCTTGTTTCATTCCTGGAATGCAATGCAGCAGCCTGTTGGAGATAATTACAAGTCATGATTAAGAGTATTATGCATGATTCCCTCAAAACTGCTTCAGATTATTACTGAACACGAATGGTGCCATGGAGAAGATGAAGGGTGTTTCAATCCTTCATTCTAAAGCAATGAAATAAATGTGAAACCCTGTAAGGAACATAGACAATAATTTTTAGTAGTGATGTATAAAAAAATGTATAATTAAGTCTTTTTAGTAGTGATGTATAAAAAAATGTATAATTAAGTCCTTGCAGTTTACTAATATTGACATTTCAAGGTCAAAGTTCTTCAAGTAGGGACAAATCTTTTAAAATGCAAACACATGAATGGACATAAAAATTTGAATTGTAAATACAAAATCAAATTTCCAACAGAGTACAGAAAAACACATGCAGTTGCAATAACTAGTGACAAATTTTGCTCCAGTTTTCTGAGATTTTTAAGAGTTGACTCCACACCTCATTTTCTTAATGAATGACCAAAAAAAAAATCTTCATTCTATGTCAAGAATTTCTGTATTTTTATTATGTCAAAGGATGTTTTTATGGGTTTAATGAAAGTTGTTGAAACCTTGCAAGTTCATTCAAAATGACACATGAAAGCTAGGAATGACTGGTATATCTAGTTACAATCAACAGTTAGATCTTGTATTGACTGAGGTAAGTTCTACTTTTCATACTACATCTTGGCATTCATTTCTCTGACCTTTTCATCAAATATCATATAAAAATCTCTTCTCTGGTCAGTAGAAAGAAGCAATTGAAATGTAAATCTGAAAGCGCCAAATCTCTTGAGAGATGCCTCTCTCTCCCCGATGTCTATAGAGGGAGCCTAGCTGCCACGTTTTTTTAAATTCTGTAATTAAGTGAGATGAATCCCCATCCTTCATATGACAGTATTATATATGACCAGCGATACATTCCAAGCGGTTCCTCAAGTAACTTCAAATCTCTGTATCTTCATATAGTATGTGTTATACAACATAAAAATAAGGAGTTTTTCCTAAGAAACACTGCATGTTATTAGGAAAACAATAACAGAAAGTATATCTAAGATTCTTATGAGGTAATATTAAATGGTCCATAAGTTGAGCACAGCTTTTACTTATGCTTTACTTTGTATTTGTCAGTAGTGGTGATAAATGTAAAACAATAAAACAATGAGAAAATTGTACAGTAACAGTCTGGGGACATCTGCCACGGCCCATTACACTAGAAAGTTCAGATAAAAAGACTTTTTTTCAGACAACTGAGAAAATAAATTTTAGTGTATAGCAATAACAAGGAGATAAATAATATCAACATGCTTTGTCAAGAACAAATTATGCCAAGTTAAATTTCTTTCAAAACAAGGCAACAAATCTTTTAGGCAGACAAGAAACAGTTATCACATATTTTGAATTGCAGTTCTGTTCTATGTTAAGCCTTGTAAGCAGGTGAGGGAGACAGAGAAAAATTTCTAATCATTCGCTATAAAACTGAAAGATTTATTGAGTGTTCCTGCTTATGGTTCTCACTTTTCTGGAGGTGTCTGTTGGACTTGTTTTCTGTTGTACTAAATTTCTAGGTGAAAGCAGACTAGAAAGGACAGTAGCAATGCTGGAAGAAAAGATTACAATGCAAAGAGATCTTGGCAGATGTAAAAGAAAGACTGGAAACAAAGATTAAGAGGAAATTCAGTAAAAATATATGCAAAATTCCACACTTCTGTTTCTTGTAAATGCAACTGAATGAACAGGCTGAACACCAGTTGTAGAACATTTGAACAGATGAGGAACACTTGATGGCAATGGCATTAGAATGAGAGCAAGAACAAGAAGAAAGAAGAACAAGAATAAGAATAAGATGCAAAAGCAGAAGATGATGAAGAAGATAATGATAACAGTGACAAAGGAATTAACTTTCCAATTCTAAGGATCATAGTACCTGGGAATTCCATGGAACCTTATTGGTCTGGGAGAAGTGAACAAGATCTCCTTGTCACTATATAAATTTTCTTTTTCTAATAAGCTTATGTGATAACATGACTCTTTACTTTGGAAGTAGAACTTTGTAAGTCATATTTCTTGTTTCTTACAATGAAAATATACATCTTCCCAAAACATAAATTGACTGATGAAAGAAAGCCTTAAAATTTTAAACTATGCTAATGGGGCAGTCTGCTCTCCTGTTATCTTTTGTGTTGATTAAAGTTGGATAATTAAACCCAGAGAAGATACATCTTTTATACTTCTTTATATTAATGTTTCTATGGAGAGTTGTATATTCCTTGCATTATAAAAAATACGTGATAACTTATAGCACCTCCTCTTTCATGTTTATCTGGTAGAAACATAAGTCCTGTATTTGTCTCTAATTTAGAAAACACTACTTCTAAATTAAACACAAACACATTTTAAAAAGGAAAAATCCAGGAAGGCTTCTTTGGGTTTTTTGATTTAATCCTATGTTGAGGAATGGCTTGATGAGAAAGGGCATGGCTCTCTGGAGCAGTTGTACAAGCAGACCAAATGCTAGGCCGC
>WYDI02003920.1:0-88410 GCA_009867235.2 Psittacus erithacus
GTTGGACACAGGGGCTTGGAGCAAGCTGCTCCAGTGGAAGGTGTCCCTGCCCGTGGCAGGGGCTGGAGCTGGAGGAGTTTTAAGGTCCCTTCAACCTGACCCAGTCTGGGATCCATATTCCAGTCAGCTCTCACTGTCTGCCCCATCTCTGCCTGCTCTGGGGCTCTGTGTAATGGCGGCTGCCAGGACCGGGCTCCTGCTCCGCTCCTGCCTCACGTCAGGCAAGCAGACCCTGGTCCCTCACTAAGAGTAACGTGTCCCCAGCCTGTTCTAACCCGTCTCATTATAAGTGGAGGAGTCCACATTGTCAGTTCCAAAGCACAAATCTGAGGGCTCCTTCTCCACCTGGCTCTGTGCTCCGGCAGTGCCAGAGCTGTACCACACAGCACTCTATCTTCAGAGGGGTGGGAGTGCTCATTTCCTTCATTTTCCATGAGTGCCCAGGAGTTTTGCTCTGGGATTTGGGGTTTGAGCAGTGTAAAACTCAAAGCCATGCTCCGCGCTTCACGGTCACTGCCTCAGAGAACACATCAAACCGTGCCCTGCGTGTGATGAGTCTTCATTTCACAACACAGCTTCTTCCAGGTAAGAGCGGATGCTGCTTTAGAGAGCCACATCCACCCCATACACTGCGAGCAGGGAGAGGACAGCCACCCGCGGGCTCGGAAGGGCTCTGTGAAGGACGTGATCTGCCCTTGGGAGAGCCCTGTGGAAGAGGGGAGAGCTGGGTAATGCACAGCCCAAACAGGGACACTCTGCCCAGGCCTGGGACCACAAGGTTTGCCACCTATGGCTCAGTATATGGGCCATGCCAGTGAAGACGTGCATTAAAGCCATCCCTGAGCATCAAGGAAGCTCAGACTGCCACAGCTATGAATAACGGACCCTGGTGCGCCCATCTGTAACTCAAGAATGTGAAGCATTTCTGGACTGGTTTTCTTTCCTGTCTTTGCTATATTCGGATCTATTCGTTACAAACCTCTTGATAAATGAACCTTATTTCTTGCCTTATAGCAGATGGAGAATGTATGTATATATATATCCTGGGAAATGGTGTCTTATCTGAGTTACTTCCTTGGCCATGAGGTGTCAGCGCACTGTACACAGCACAGCTGGAACAGAGCTTGCAGGCATTCTGAGACTCCACTGCCAAGATGGGGGCATGTTTGTGTTCCCAGCTTGGGTCCACCTCTTATTATTAATAATGCTTTCGTAATCTCAAAGCAAGTTCATTAAGAGGCAACTGATTGCTGGGGAAATTGCAATGAAAGCAGCCGTGTACTGAATGGCATTCCTTAATGTGAACCAAAAACGATCCCAAAGAGCAAGCGGTGCAGGAGAGCAAAGGCTCCAGAGCGCTTCTGCATTAGCTCCAGCTTCCCTTCTGTGGCCTCTCAGGGCCAGGATGGGTTTTGGAGCACCTGGGAAAATCCAAGCCAAATCCCTGTTGGCGTTTTGGGCCTCTCCGATGCACGTTGATGCAGTGCCAGTCTTTACCTGTGTTGTTATCAGGAATGTTTGACCGCTGCTTTTCTGATGTCATGTCTGTTTGAAGATGGGTTTGTGTTCAAGCATGGAGGGGTTTCCTGTGTGTGATGTGGGTCATTATTCTGTAGATTCACGTGGCCTGTGACTTCTGGTGTTGCTGTTTGGTGCTTTCTAATTGTAAATGGATCTTTGCCTGTGTGGCTGATGTGGTTCATCGTGCTGACTTCTGCTGCGGGATTTAAAGTCTCTCCTCACGTAGGGTGAGTGGTCAGGACTGGGATGACACTTTAATCACAGAGCAGTTTCTGTTTCCAAAGACTCTTTCCCAGGGGATCAGAAAGGTGCAACACCCCAAAGCAAAGGGTGCTGCCTGCACTGCCCAGGAATATTCTTATGCCTGAATGTGTGTTTGCTCTTGCTGGCTTTGCTTGGTTGGAAGGATTTGGTTCTACTCTGGCAGTCACTAGAGGTGGCCACCTATTACTAAGGAGAGACAATTGTGGTGTCTTCTGTGATTGTTTCTGTTAATATTGTTACTCTGCCGCTCCTGACGGGACATGGGTCATGGATAACCCAGGAAACACAGCAGGAAAACTTTGTGATGTGTAGGAGTTAATAATACTATATTTAATATTATGTATGTATTATAAGAGCTATCCTACTATTCATATTCCTCTCATTGCTTTGGGGTTCCTCTTGTGCACCTCCTTGCCAAGGAATCAAATAGTGCCTTGGCCTCGTGTTCATCTTCTAAACTAAAGGAAGCACTTCAGGATCCCAGATCCAGCGGCTGGAAACCCTGCTGCAATCACATCCAGACAGACAGGTACATACATGTCCCAGGGGCCAGCACTGGGGGTTCCCAACATCTATCCCTTCAGGGCACTGCTTTTTTCCCCCAGTATCTTTCAACTTGAGCACTCTACAGCCTTTTACCCTGTGTCTTCCATCTCCATCCCATGCCTTGATTTCCTGCCATCACCCCCAGGCCCCTGCTGACTGCAGGTTGAAACCCACTGCTCCAGAGGCCCCGGGTGCCTGTGCCACGGCGCTGAGCTCACACAGTGACATCTGAGGATGTCCCCCCGGCTGGGGGCCTGGCATGTGGAGTCGGAGTGCTTTCAGCTCAGATCCCCTCTCTGTGCAGGAGCCCATTGAACGCTGCCTGCAGTCACCTGGAGGAATTGGCTCGCTGCAGCAACTTCGACATCCGAGGTATTCCGATAATGCGAGGGATGTGTAAGGTTAATGACTGGGAAAAGTGCTCGCTTCCCAGGGGCAGTTTCTCAGCAAACTCCCTGCTGCTCGGCTCACAGAAGAAAGGAGACTGCAGCAGCAGCAGGCAGCCCCGTGCCCTCGCCACAATGCTCTGCTATCCTGCATCCCGCTGCTTCTAATGGCTGGCACAGACCCACGGAGCAGCCGTGGTCCTGCTCCAGCTCATCCGTGCTGGAAGTGCTTCCCATGCTCCAGGTCTGAGCTGATGTGCGGCAGGAGGGGCTGCAGTGGTTGGGCTTCGGATATTGTTTGAATGAACTTGAAGAAAGATGAAGCATTAGCCGTGTGGTTTGACAAGGAGCTCCAATCCCACATGGGGAGGTCCCACACCCCACGTTGGGGTGGGCTGCTCCAGTGTCCTTTCCTCGGGCTCAGGCTGATCCATGGGATTCATGTCTGTGCTCGCCTTGCAGCGCTGAGCCAGCCTCAAAAGCAAGACCAGCTCCTGAGGTTCCACAAACCTCTGCACGGGCTCTTCCCAGGCTGCCTCAGCCATCGACCTCAAGAGGACACTGTTGGGATAGGATGGGAGTGAGTCCCATGCAGTGAACCTCAGTGAGCCTCTTGCTGGAGCGAGGGGCAGGAGGTGGATCCTGGCGTGGGTTGTGACAGCATTGGGGTAACTTGCTCCGGCTGCACTGATGAGCTGTGGTCGTGCCGTGGGGCTGGGTGTACATCACATTGCATCCAGCCCTCAGGGTGGAGGGGGAGGAGGATGCAGGAGCATGGCCAGCCCGATGAAAGCATCCCGATTAGAGATGTGTTTTCCAGGCGATCGGCATCCCTCAAGGCTCCCTTCAGGTCTGACATTTCACTCTCTCCTCCCCTCTCCAGCTGGGACATGCAGCCCAAGTGCCAAAAGCACCAAGGGCCTGTTCCTCCTCTGAAGTCTTGGCCCGCGCATTGCTCAAGTCTCGTTAATTTAAAAATGGAACAAAGAATGCTCAGCATCCAGCAGGATCAGGCCTCAGGAGCAGGAAGTACCAGCTGGCTCAGGAGAGGGCTTGTTCCCATGAGATTCCCAGTGTGGTTTTGGCAGGCGGCATGGTTGGGATAGCTCCGCGAGCAGGCTCTTCCTGCCTCAAATGCCAGCCATGGCAGAACAGCTGACTCAGAGCATGACAGCTCTTCACAGCATCCCCTTGTGAAAGGAGCTGTCAGAAGCGTTCCTGACACTGCTGCCTTCACATTTGGAGAGGGGGGCTTGAAAGCAGAGACGTAAACTGAGCCCACGTCATGATGCTCTTGGAAACGGTGCTCTGGGGGTGGAATTCACCCCTGTGCAGGGGCTGCATCACGTTACATCCTTCTCAGGTCCGCAATAGGATGTCAGTCGAACTGAAGTGGTGCATGGTACATTCACCCCAGCATCTGAATACCTGAGTTATGATAAATACATGATGAAAGAGCCATCATGACTTGGCTTTTTGGGGTGCAGCAGCCTCAGGGGTGCAGGAGGAACCCCGTCACCAGGATGATTTTCCCCTTGCCACAGGGGGTATGTTTTATGCATTTTCCACTACACCTGGCCCAGAGGTGAGCACCTCACAGGATCCCTTTTAGGGCAGAGGTTCCCTGATGTGTTCTGCGCTACACTAAAGAGGAAGAGATAAGCTCTTGCAAGTCAGTTTACTTCTTAAAATTCATGTTGCCATAGCAGCTTAGCACACTGTCTCGAGTCCTCCCTCTTGCAAAACTTTGATCACCACGAAAACAGAATTACGTTGTTCTCCAGCGCTTTCTACATAGAAATATATCGAAGTTCACGCTTCAGCATCTCTGCAAAGACCTCTGTCATTTCTCACTCACAAAACAAACGTGTCTGGCCAAAGGACAGTGTTTTAAATCATGAGCTGCAGCGGGCTCAGTCTTGTTGGTTCCTCAGCACCACCGTGGTCCTGCTGCTGCTGTTCCCCACCAGGGTTCTGGTTCCAGTGGTTTCTAACATGCTCTGGTTCACCACAGCACTGAAGCTCAGCCACCAGCTTCTGACCCCAGAACTGCAGGAATGCCTCCTCCCTTGGCTCTGCTCCCTGGCCAGAGCTTAGTCTCTTCCTTGAGTAGTGGAAGAACACAGATTCCCCTAGAATATCTACCCATTTCTGTTATCCATCAGAAGCACTGGGCTGTATTATTCCTGCTCACCTGTAGTCCATCATGCTGGATTCCCTTTGTTCCCAGAGAATGAATCAGCCGCCCCTCTTGGGATAAATCACCTTTGGAAGTGATTTATTCCCTCCATTGCTCTAGGGGACTAACTCAGGAGCGGACACAACTTGTGTATGGGTAGGATTTGGTGACAGCCTATAGACAGGTGAGATTGCCTGACACCAGCGGCTTTAATGAGAGTTAGTGCACTCTCTAGTGTGTAGGCACCTGCTGCAGCTCCAGGTGCAGTGCTCTGGCTCTTTGCTTTAACCCTTAGGACACCTCAGTTAATTCTTGTTGTTGCTCAAGGTGGAGCTGCCTCCTTCTTGCTCCTAAGCTTCAATAAGCACCAACACTTCAAATCCTGCTTAGAGCAACCCTTTGGTTTCCATGAGGTGTCCCATTTTTCTGGCTGAGTTCATGCCAGCAATACTGGAAAAGACCAAAATGAAAAGAAATTAGGCTACATACAGATCTGCAATAGCAACCTCTGCAGTCGTTAGGTTAAACAGCACATCACCCAAGCTATCCTTTTGCTGCTGTTGTTCCCATGAATCCATCTCCTTGCCCAGAGCAGACCCTTCCAGACGAGGGCTGGGAGAGGCCAGTGGGATTGTTATTAATGCTCACAGCCAGGTTTCATCCAGGCAGCTTTCTTCCCATTTCCCCCCATCAACTGAAGGGAAGCAAAAAAAAAAAAAGGAAAGAATTGGGGTAAAAGTTGAAGAACACTTTAATTTATAAGGAAAAGAACTAAATAATTGATGTAGTCATGGTGCCAAAGGTAATTTCTGCTGCTCCCTCTATCTCACAAAGACATTTAGCATTGATTGAGATCAAAGTATCAAAAACCCCTGCTGCTGAGCTGAAAGGCAAAACTTTCGGCTGCCTTTCTCCGCTCTAATAATATCGTCTTTATGTAGTTAATAAACTGCACACTTCAGTCAAACTATATCATTACAGAAGACTTAGGGAGCTAATAATTTAAAAGCAAAGAATTGCCTCTGTTCTTCGCTTTGAACTAAACAACATTCTGTTGAATGAGGGGGACATCAAAGCTTTGTTACTATTACCAATGTGGCTGGAGCATAGGGCCGCACAGAGTGTGTACTTCAGTCATCAAGAGGGAAAAAAAAGGAAAGATTAAAGATATTGGCTTATCAACCCACAGGCAGAACCAGGTGTTTTCTTTGCTGCTGTGCAAGCATCAGGTGGTTTGCTTATCAATGAGTTTTCTTGTTAAATAGATGTACATGGCTTAGGTTGAGCCCTCCAATCCTGTGGCCCTTTTCTTTCTCTGACAGAGTCAGGCAAGGGGCTGTTTGTTTGTGGCAGGACAGGTAATTGGGCCTTTTGTCCAGGTTTTCACTCTGCTGGTGCTCTGCTGTTGTGCCCTGCTCCACTGCAGCAGTCTCCTCCGTGTCCCCATGTGTGCTATGGGGCAGCCCTAAGCATGTGGGGCAGCTTCATCCTTGGCAGGATGTGCCTTCATCCCCTGCCTGCCATCCCATTCCCACTGCTCCAGTTCCTCCATGCCCTCAGCAGAGCAAGCTCTGCTCTCCCAGCTCAAGAAAGGGGTGTCCCTGCAACCAAAGAAGACCCTTTGGCATGGCTGGGAGCGAGGAAGGCATCACGCTGCTCCATTTCTGTCTGCATGAGGACAGAGAGGACCCAACATCCTGCTGCTGCCTTCTCGGCTGCACCATAGCCAGATATTCTCCTCTCACTCATCAACCAAAGCTTTGCAAACATCTTCCTGCCGCCAGGAGTGGGTGTCCATGAACGGTTTTGAGCATGAAGATCCTAAACTCATGTGAATTACTCGGTTCATGCCAGTGATGCTTCCTTGGAGAGGATTTTTCTCTGGCACTGGGGGAAAGAAAGGCTTTCTTTCATAAATCCCACTGAAACACAGAGGTTTCCCTGGGACATTGGGCAGGGGTAGGATCAGCAAAGCAGTCCAAGGAGACTTCAAGAGCTCTCCCCCCATCCCTTCCCTGCCATGGCAACATCTGCCCATGTTGGGTGTCTGGGCCTGACCCCAGGTTAGACATGCTTTGACTGGAGATGTTTCAATATGGGGCTGTGGTGTGAGCCCTGAGGTCTCACCAGGAGAAAGAGGGTGAATCCCGAGGTCAGCACTTGGGAGGACACATCCTCTAGACCCTCCTACTCTTAGCTGCTGGGCTGGATGGACTCTTGGATGTTCCAGGCAGGTCTGGGAGCTGGCAGGTCGGTGTGGGCTCTATTATGGGATATTTGCACTTCTTCAGTGCTGCTTTTCATTTGCATCAAAACCTCTCCTTGGTTCTTGGCAGTCTGGATTTCATCCCCTATTAAAGACTGGAATTTAAAAAAGCAGAAAATAATGGCTTATTTCAAAGTAACAATTCGGCTGCTTTTTGAAATGCTGTCCTTATTCAAAACCACTTAAATTTATACATATTTCTAAGACTTTCTTATCCTCAGAGGCTGAACCAATTTGGATCTTGATTTCTGCAAGTGTTCTCCTTGATTTCTGTGTCAGAAAGTTGAGATGTAATGTGAACACGTTGGACGTGAACCATGGGTAACAAATGGTTTCCTGGGAATTGCTGCTCAAGTTGTTCTTTAAAATACTTTGCAAAGCCCATTACTACAGGGAGAAAACGCATAGCAAAAAGGCTTTGGGAAAGGGATGGAAGACCTCCTGCTTTTTATCCTGTGGAGCTGCAGGCTGGAGCGTGTGCTTGGGCACATGTGTGGACATATGGATATGGGTGTGCTTCTGTGAGCTTCATTCTTTGTCTAGTTTAAGTGGTTTTACCATGAACTGAGATATTCTAGACCTGGTGAAGTGCTCTCTTTTGCCTTTAATTTCAGTTAAGGTGAAACTGTTCATTTCTGAATTGGAAGAGGGTCTTCTAGCAGCTACACACATGGCTGACAATGCATTTTATGACCAGAATAATGCAAAGTGCCCTGTTTGAAGGGAGAGGAACTTGTCCATCACTCCTTCATCAGATTAACAGATGGCCTGCAGATACCATGTGCAGACAGAAGGGTGAAGTCTGTCACTGTTAAGACAACCTGATGGTTGTTGTCTCTCAAGACAGCCATCAAGCCAAAGGAGACCCTGATGTATTCTGCTTGACTTGTTTGGACCTTCACTGACTGGATCTGTTGGACACAATACCCAAGATCTGCACCCAGATATCAAGGCAGTGAGTAGTATTTAATACAACCTCTGGAGCAAGGTGCCTAATGCATATCCTGGAGCGCAGTATTTGCCTGCCCATGGGTCTCTGTGTCTCTCTACAGGCAGACTCATTCATGGAATGACTGTTTCTGCAGAACTGAGAAACATTCTGTTGCTCAAAACAGTGCTGGGAGCAGCACGATGCTAAGAGAGGCTTTCTAGCTGGCCAGAGATGCAGAGCTAAAGGCTCTTGAGCCAACCTTTGCAAGACGTGGTAATACGAAGATAATAAAGTGACTCTGATGGGAGTGCAAGGCAGAGTGAAGCTGTCTTTAGCCTTTACCAAAACCACTGTCAGTGCCTTTGCCTTTTCACAGCACAGCTCTTCGCAAAGCTAATTGGGTTAGTGCCTTGCAGGGGGTTTTCAGTGTCTGCAGGAGATGGGCTGCTGCAAACACCTTCCCCTTCAAGGCACACAGCGTTGCCTTTTTCACACCGCAGCTCTCTCCCTGGCTTCTGTTCTCAAAAAGCAAAAGTCCCAGGCTGTTCTTCAATATCAGCCATTACAGGGTTTCAGTTCTTTCCTCCCAGCCATTTTCAAATGTTCAACTTAAAAGGAAAATGTTTCATTTTAGGCCAAATCCCCCCCTCCTCTCCCTTTCCCCTCTCTTCTCCTTCGTTCCCCCCCCCCTCTTTCTCTGGAAGAAGAACAAAGTCATTCAAATCAGGAAGCTGAGGAACTCCATGTATACTTTCCACTGGGACCTCGATCCCTACTGGTTTGGCTTGATTTGATTGAAGTGTAATTTAATCCTTCATCATTTGTCATAATGTCATTTATATATAAAAGCAACACCGCATCCAAACTTCAGATCAGCACCGAGGAGCTCTCCAGGAGGCACGGAAGCGCTGCTGAGGAGCGGGCTTTGCTGATAGCGAGGAGGGTGTGAAGCTGCCAGGCTCCAGCGCTGCCTTCCTCCTCACTGGATGAAGCATGTCATGGTTAAATGAGGTTGCATTATGTTGGTGAGGAAGGGTCTGGATTCACAGCAAAATGAAGCGGGGATTGTGAGCACATCTAACCCAAATAATCCAGGTTGTGTAGGTAAAATACCCGGGAGGAGGTGAACAACCTGGATTTCAGAGTATATTTGCAGATGATAGGTGTATTGATGATAATGTCACCACCCTCTGTTACCAGCTGGAGTCTGCATACCTCAAACCACTCTTCATTGGTAGTAGAGGAAGGCGAGGAAAGGGAAGGGCCATTCCCTAGCACTGCTCTGTGATCATGTGCAGGTTTCCTTCATCCTTCTTCAGAGCAGCCTCTGCAATGTTGGTTCTCACCTCCAAGTGTTGGGATTGAGGCTGCAGTATTTCTTTGATCCTCTCATGGAGTGTGTCACTGAGGGAGCAGAAGCCACCAGGCACTCATCTCAAGGCTGTAGGACGATGAATCTTCATCCTTTGCCTCGAGTATCTCATGTTTAGCTATGCACAGCTAAAATACTGAACGCCTGAACTCTGGCATCTCTCTGCTCCTTTATCTGAATGGTATGAATGGGAGAGGACAGGGAGGGGAGGTCACAGTCTGGAGGCTCAAAAGGGCTGGTGGCTCTTGGTGGCTATGGACTCAGCTGTGATGAGATGGCACATGCTCCAAACCCTGTCTGGATCCCTCTGTGAAACCTCTTCTCCAGCTCTTTGTGTCCCCATCAGTGAAATGATGCTGAGATGAGGCTTGTGAAGAGGCGGTTTCAAACATATCCCCACGTTGCTCCTCCTGTTCTTCACTGCAGCTCTCAGCCAAGCAGAGCTTTATCAGAATAGGAGCAGCTTGTGAAGCTTTGGTGCAATACAGTACAGACCAAAAACCGGTTCAGGGGTAACTGAGAGGTTTCAGGAAAACTCTGCCCTCAAAAGCCCTGAGGCTCTTGTTTTCAGCTTAGTGCGCTGCAATCTAACACGCGATCAGAGGCACCGACCTGGCTCTGCACCCAGGCAAGGCTCCTTCTCATCCTCTTTCGAGCCTGCTGCCTCACTGCTCCTTGCCTGAGCATTTCTGGCATGGTCTGGCCTCGCAGCTGGGCACGTCCTGGAATGCTCCGTGGCACGTCCCACCGAGAGCCACCGCGGGACAGGAAGGTTACGGATGAGCTGCAAATGTTGAGTGAGGTGGTTTTGCTCCGGGATTTTTTGGGGAGAGATGCCAAACGTCTTCACTTTCCCCTCTTATCTCTTCGCCAAACACTGTAAAAGGAAGTATGAACAAGGGAAATAGATAAGCCTTATCCCTCTGAAAGAAAACATTCCTGCAGTCAGGAATATAAGCCAGATACTGCCTGCATTTCCTCAGCTGGAGCTGTGTGGGTATCAGAGCCTCCTCGCTGCTGGGGCTAAGGACAAGAGCCGGAGGTCACAGGACTGGTGGGTGACAGCACCTTTCCCCACTCACCCTCCCCAGCACCCCACTGCACTGCGGCCAAGGCTCTGCTCCATCCCTTCCCTCCAACAGCAGAGCAGAGCATCTATCGAGTTGATTCTATGGTTCTATTCACAGCACTTGCCAAAAGTTCAAGCAGAAGTTTCTTTCAAATGCTCCATTTTCTGCACTTGACTGCCAGAAAAACGAATCTTTATCCCCAAAAAAGAATTAGCACTTAAAATTCCAAATATGCACTCTTGCTCAGACCAAAGAATGTGTGTTCTTGCTTTCAAGTCGGGTTCTCTGTGACCTCTTGGTTTTAATAATTTCAGCAAAGTGTCATTTGACAATTCAAATACAGCCGGTAAGCGCAGGAAAGTAAATGTTCTTTAAGATAAGCACACATTATATTGAGAGCTGATGATGAGAAGATTTCACCTACAGCTAGAAACTTCAGAATAATATGTACGACACTTCAGCATATTAGAAACCCGCTTTGGTGAAATATTGGTATTTCCAGATTCCAGCTTTGCTGGCGCTAAAGTATTTCCCCTCTTTAATTCATAAGGAAATGTGGTGGCCTCGCGTGGAGAGGTTTCACTGCTTAGCTTTTGCTTTCCAATTAAATATAAACCAGTGTTCAAACCCTGCTTGCTGCTGATCTGAGAAGGTGAAGGACCGCAGCTTGGATAGCTAAGATCTGCTCTGCCCACCCACTTCCTTGCCACAGTGCTGTGTTGCCTATGATGCTGCAGCCAGGAGATGCTGGAGCAGGGCAGGGTACCACTCCTGCTCCAGGGATGCAGGGGAAGCTGGGGCTGACCCCACCAGCTCTCAGCCCCAGGTGAATGTACTCATTCAGCTTTGGATTCCCTCCTCATGCTCTGATTTCCTCAGATCCTCTCGGCTTCATTGTGCTATCCCAAACCCCTGCACAGAGAGGGCTGTTATCGCCTGGACACCCACCCCTCCGCGTGCAACTCAACCCACCGGTCAGCCAGCAGATCAGCTTGTCACAATAATTAATAGGCTTCCCTGTGGTCCCTGGTAATCCATCCCAGCGCTGCACAGCACCGGCTCTGTTTTACTTAGGTGTATGTAAGCCTTAGAACTGCCCCAAACAGAGCCTTTTTCATGAAACTCCTTCATTCAACACCTTATAAGGGCTGCGGGCGCAGGGAGGGGGCAAGTTTACACAGATGCTAGTGTCTCAGGACTTGCTAGCAGGTGTCTCCTAACTTTACACAGACCACCCTCACACTAAAGGCACTCTTTTGCTTTGAGCCTGTTTGAGTTACATGACTTTGGTCTTTGAGTTCCTGTTCAGTGAGCGATTTATGACTTTCCTCATTGATAATGCTCCCGTAAGCAGAGGCATGGATTGTCAGCCAGCGGTGTGGGTTTCATGGCATCTTCGACTAGCTGCAGTTCCCTGGCCATGCAATTCCTTTGGCTTTCTAGGGAAAGGAAAACAACACCACCACCCATACGGGCTGTGGGGGTTTTCATCTGTTTGTTTGTTTGTTTAAAATGGGGGGGGGGGAAGAGCTAATGATAGGTTTGAGCAGCGGCCTCTGAATTTGGCTGTTTTCTCTCGCTGAGGTCATCTGACAGCTGAGATTACACGATTCGAAATGTTTTAAGGCATTCCTTCAGCCCCAAGAGGGCAGGAGGGAAAATAGTTCGGGTTTGCTGTCAGTGGTTCAGGGCACAAACATCTGAGGAGCTTTCCTACGCAGGGGTGATCATGGAAGGCGTTGCCTGTTTCCCAAGGGATGAAGCCGGGAGGCAGCAGTGAGCTCAAGCTTCTGACAGAGAATTCAGTGCCCCTGAGGCTTTGGGAAGTTTGGGTTGGGACAAACCGTGGCAAAATTTGGGTCATTTTTTGCAGTCCTCTGAAGCTGCTCCAGTTCTTGTCAGGAGTTATTGGGGTGACTGCAGTGCCTGGGAATCCCACAGCAAAGAGCTGATCCCTGCCTCAAACCTCTGTTTTCCACAGGCAGCCGCTCCTTCCTCTCCTCAGCGCTGTTCATTGCTGGTGCTGCTGCTCCTTATCCCTTCTGCAGCCCTCACAGTTGTTCCCTCACACTGGGAGAAAGAAATTAGTCTGTGAGTGCCCAAAAGCAAAGGTTATTTCTCTTGCACATCAATGGGTGACACAGGATGGGATTTAAATCTGGACCCGGTTCATGATGGATCCATTGCAGTTAAACACTGGAAAGGAAAGGGAGAAGTTCTGCTGATCACAGGGAGTTTATTGGTTGAGTTTATTCCTGGCTGCTTGATAACTTTGTTATCAGCCCTCATCCCTCAGGTCATTTAATACTTTGCTCCTGACAGAGCTGTGGAGGCACAAGTTGAAGCCCAGCCTGTGTGTGTCATGTGCTGGATGGTCTATTAAAAGGAAACTGGTGCCATTTGTGACCAGTCCCAGCAAGCTGTAAGGACATCTTCCCATGCTCCCAGCCCCTTGCCTGTCACACACATGCTTCATAAAAGCTGTAAGGGGTTAGTCTATGCCCTGCCAGTTTCACCTTTTCCTGCTTCTCCTCCCCATCCCACCACAGGAGGGGGGATGAACAATTCACTGTGTGGTCCTGTAGTTGCCAGCTGGGGTTAAACCACAACAACGTGATAAAAACTAAACGACTTTGCTGTGCTTTTGGAACCAAATAATGCTTTAATAGCAGAATCCCTTTGCAAAGTTAGCAGTTAAGAGTAAGCAGCACTTTAGGCAATCCAGGCATCTGCTGCAGGGACTTTCCCTTGTAATTAGGTAATGAGCTTGATGTATTTTTCCCATCTCATTCTGATTGGAAGGTTGGTTTAGTCTTGTCAGGAAAGGTGAACTTTGGAGACATCCTAGAGACAGGTTCCCTGCATGACCCTTGGCTCTGCACCCCATGACAGCACCTCCTGGATGGCCCTAGGTAGGTAAGGATGTCTGTAAGACTCTATGAGCTGAAGCAAGATGCGCAGTTACTCGCCATGCGCAGGGAAACTGGGAGACTGAAGTTGAAGAGCAGGCAAGAAAAGGTCTGTGCAATTCATTGCTGTGCAGTGAGTCAGTTCTCCTTCCCATGGTTGAAAGCGTTGGTCACCTGAACAAACCCTCTGCTCCCAGACCTTTATATTATAGGGTTTGTATGGTCACCAGGACACCTCTCCTTTAGGGTTTGTTCATCTGTCTTCCTTAGGAGGAATGGCTATGGTGTTCAGGAACAGAGCTGAATCCTAAAGCCCAGTATTGGTACACAGAGCTATCTCTGAGGAAGGTGATGACTCTATGCAAGCTGGTTTCTCTCCAGAGCTCCCCAGTTGCTGAAACAAGGGGAAGCTGTGTCACACAGTCCCACTCCTACCACTGATATTTTCTGCGTGTATATCCTGTTCTACATGAGCGTTTACAGGTGATTGTACTTATCCCAGTCATTTCTGTCATGGATCTATTCACAATCCTCAATGAAAAACTAGTTTAGAAACACTAAAATGGAGGAATATCATAAACTGGACTTCCCTTTGTGATCCTCTTTCTGCCTCCCTTGCTGCCAATGCACTTTGGGACCTGGGCGCTGCACATCTAGACTCAGATCCAAACCAAACCTGCCAGGACCTGCAAAACTTCATGAAGGTGCAGTTCTAGACCCCATTCCTAGCTTTGGCTCCAGCTGAGGATCAAATACATGCTCATCTTCATTTTGGGCCTTATCATTACTCTGATTCATAAAGGGACCCAAGCGCAGGGCTGGGGAGCAGGACAGCATCCTCTCAACTGCCTGCATGCTGATGGTTTGTGAGCACCATCTGCACGAGCAGAGGGAGCCATGCTTATTCGAAGAGCTACCCTTGATCCAAAGGGAAGCAGCAGATCTCACCAGAGCCAGTGGTTTCACCGCATTCAAAAGAAAGAGCTACTTTGAAAGGCCTCTGGGAGCTGGGAAGCTGCAAGCCCAATGGTTGGTCAGAGCTGTGGGCTCAGAGTTTTCTCTGGCAGCAAATGAAAGTAGTATCAGCTACAGTAGCTGGAAGCTGCCTGTGTGCTGGAGTGCCAAAATACAGGAGGGAGCATTGTGAGCATGAATCCAAAAGGAGAAGGGCTGGAGTGCTTGGCAAAGGCATTGCTAAGTGAGGAACCTGCTGGCTCTTGTGTGAGTTTCAATGGGCACCATCGTCATCACCATCACCAGGGTGCAGGCTGCAGGAGGAACAGGCACTGAGAGGCAGATGTAGCAAAGGGGACTGCAGCCACCATTATCTGCTCTGCCTGGTGCAGAGCTCCCTTTGGTTGACATGGGAGAGAGCAGTCATGGACCTACACAACTTCCATCACTATTATGCTCAGCTCTGCTACAAACCATTGCAAAGCACAAGGGTCATGGGCATAAGTCTCACCTGCTAACGGGAAGCAGCTTCTGCTCTTTCACAGAGCAGCTGGAGCTCCAGATCCACCTTAGGATGAAGGACACTTGGTAGAACAGGGTAACTTACTGCCTTTCACAACCAGAAAGTGAACTGGAGGCTGTATTGGGGTAGCTGTCAGCTTCTTTTCCTGGCTGACCCCATTTTTATATGTTCCCCCTTCCTAGCTGGGCTCCAAAGCCTGGATATATTTCTTCCTGGCCTGCCATCGTGCTGATGGGATTTAAATATGAAAAGCATTGCTCTCTGTGCAAGTTAAGCCTTTGGTTAAAAGTGCAGGATGTTAAGAGGTGCGGGATTTTTTTAGTCTCTTGTAAGGTCTGTTTCAGTGCCTCCTTATGAGATGGCGTTAAAAGTCTCTGTAATATAATGGTCTCACACACTGTATATGCAATATCTGTCCTCCCTTTATGTAGAGTTTTCCTAGCTAATTTCACAGTATACTCCATTAAATCACCATCTTTGCTGTGAACTTTGGAGGTTCTTGCTGCCACATGAAACATGTGGCTGCTGCTTGTGGATCTGCCTTGAATTAATGCGGGCAGCCTTCATCTCCTGCAGCCTTCCTGCAAAGATCAATGGGCTTAATCCTTGGCCTCCAGAATCAGGCCCCAGAGCCACCCAAATCCCCTCTTGTGAGCTGTTCTCTGCCTCTTACCCTTGGGTCCAGCTTTCTCTTGACCGCCTTTGAGCACAAGTTTGACCTCCTTCAGTGTGGGAAATGCCAGTCCCTAGAAACTGAGGTGAATGAGCCAGGAGGTGTCCCTTGGCCAGCTTAGGACCCTCTCCATGAGCCATAGCCTTGTGTCACCAAGGCTGGTGTTGCTCCTATATAGCTGCAATTACCCCACACCTTTGCCACTGCTCATCTGTGCTCAGGTTTGGAGGATTGAGGTTGCAGAAATCTCCCTTCTCCCCATCCAGAAGCCTCAGAATAAGGGCAGAAAGAAGGAAAAAGAGAGCACTGTGGGCCTAGAGCTGTCAGTGGCACTTTTACAACTGTCATTACAACAACGTTGTCTCCTCCAGCCCTTTGCTTATATTTTCTTGAATTGGTCAGCCCAGCACTGACCCACAACCCAGTTCTGTCAGTGGTGTTCTTACCATTGTCTTCAGTGGGCCGTAAATCCAATTCCCTGAAGGTGACCCTCTGCTATCCCCTACCTCAGTGCCAGGCACCCCACTGTGCCCTCTGGGATGGCATTTCTTGGCACGGGAACCCTGGCTATAAGGCAAGGATAAAGAGGAGACCATACATCAAGCCGCAGACTTTTACATTCACACAGCTTCCTTTTGCCATCCAAAAAGAAAAGAGATAAAGCAGAGATGAGAACACAAAGAAAGAGCAAGAAGGCAGAAAAACAACATGAGGAGGAGGTTATGGCTATAAAACACACTTTACATTATGCTTGTCCTAGAAACTGCAGACACTGGATGAGCAAGGAGGCAAATTCTCTTCTTCCTCCCCAACCTCTGCTCTGTGCAGAGACATTACTGCCACCCGGGTCCCCCCAGGCCCTCGGCCAGAGGGGATGCTGCCAGTCACTCATGGTGCTTTGATGCGGGCACAAAAGAGCAAGTCATTTGAGACGCTTCCTGCCTGGTGGCCTGTATCAGCTTGTGAATCATCTGAACGCTCCTGCCTAATCCGCTTGTGTATCTTTGAAGCCTTTTCTGCCTCGCAAACAAATGATCAACTGCAACTTATTTTTAATCCATTAAAAGGTTCCAGATATTCCCCTGTAAAATAAAACCCCCACCAAAATGCCCATCCTGGGTACCTCGGGAGGAGGGGATACTGTAAGTATTGATCTGTGCTCCACTGAGCGCAGGCAAATATTAGCATCAATTTGTGAGTTACTTGCTAGGATGAAATGTCAAAGGCGCAGCTTTTACTGTGATCTGATCCCAGCTATTAAAATACTGGGGGCTCAAGGAAAGTAGCTGTAAGACAGTGTCAAAATGCCTCGGACCAGTGTTGTGTATGGGACACTTGATCCAAGGGGGCTACAGAGTCAGGCCTAGTGTGTGGAAAGGAATCCTGGCCAAGCAGTGCAGGAACAAGCTCAAAGCAACACTTCCACTGTTGTCTTTCACTTGCAGTTGGATGTACGTGAAAGGACATCGCTCTGTTGCAAGACATTTATATACCTACCCTCCCATTGAGTTTTATGTGAATTAATTGTGCTTCTCATCCCTTCTTCCTTGTTTTGCTCTAACTCCCCGAACAACCCTGCTAAAATTACAAAATCCAGCTGAATTTTAATTGAAAACACCAAGTTCCATCTGGCCTCACATAAATTATGGTCAAAGTTGCCATTTTAAAGAGCAGTCCTTGTTGTTGTTGTTGTTTAATGCCAAACTATAAATCAGCTCCAATTGAGTTCAAACTGGCTTGAAATTGAGACCAGGTTTGTTGAAGGGGTTTGCAAACTTGAGCAAAAGGCTTTGGGTAAAGCTTATCCAAATGCTGGACTTGCAACAAGCCAAGGGAATGTGGAGGCTTGGACTCAATGGATCCCAGAGATGTGCTGCTAACAAAGAGGCACTTGGAGCTGATTTATGCCCAGTTGAGGGTGAGAGGGCTGGTGTGGGTAGGGATGCCATTCCCTTAGGGCATTCTCCTTTGTGAGGGCAATGGAGCTCAGGTGGGCATATTAAGTGAGGAGCGGAGGGCAATGCAGCTCAGGTGGGCGCATTGAGTGAGGAGGGGAGGGCAATGCAGGTGCCTCTTGTTGTGCCTTGATGGGGCTGTGAGCATCTTCCCAGCCTTTCCCACTGACCCTGCTTTTAAAAGCAGATGCAGCATCTCTTAGCTCTTTTCTTGGTGTATGAGGGGCTGAGAATCCCTTATTGTGGCTCTCTACCTAACTGCTTAGCTGTGATGGTGGTGGTAAAGTCCTGTGCTGATACTGCTCTGATGAGCACCCTCTATGAATCCAAAGGATGGTGGGGACCAGTGCATATCTGATATCAGGCTAAAATCAGCACTATGGCCATGCAGGTGAGCTTTGTGTGCAGAGGGGTGTGATTGTGGAGGAGGGATTTTGTGTCTGATCTGGTGCCTGCTCACAGCCCTGGGAGCACAGGGAGAGCCTGGTCCCTGCCAGGTACAGTGTGTGTGGTGTCCTGGTACCTGTCTCAGAGCAAGCTGAAGAGCCTTTGTGCCTCTGAGTTACCTGCTGCTTTATTTAACCTTAAAAGATGTCGGTCTGAGGGTGGTTTTAACCATGTAGTATAAAAATCCCTTGCATGGCACTCACTTTTGATAGTGTAAGCAAAGCAAGTCTATTTGTGCTCTTTTCCTGGCTTTCCTGATGCTGAGGAGGTGCATGGCAGCTTTTGTCTGGAGTCCTCAGCTTGGTTTGTGTGTGGTGGTGCCAGCCTGGCACCAGTGTCCTGCTGGCCCATGAGCTACAGGCGGCTGTGCTTCTGAAGCCTGGGCTAAATGGTGAGGATAGGGCCCATAGGGCCCCTAGATGCAAAATGTGCTTTCTGAAGCATTGTCTGACCATTCAGCCACAGTGCAGCTCTTGAGAGGCTGTAACTAATGCAGAGAGATCCTGCGGGATGACTTTGTAAGAGGAATTGGAAGTGCGATTACTCGGTGGCATTAGGAATGAAAACATCTCTTAACTCTAAGGTGAGCAGTGCAGTTAATAGCTGTGTAAAATGTGCATAAATTGAGTGTCAGGTGCCAGTGCCCTTGGGAGGTTGAGTAGAGGGGTTTTGGGTATTTATTTAATGGCTGCACATCTTTAAGACACAAATACTCAGCTGATCCTTCTTCCTTTTTGGCTGTCTGTGCCTTCTGGAGTTGAGCATCCTCCTGTGATGTGTAAATGACGAGTGACTTCTGATGATCAAAGGGTGCTGTCTGGATAGACACATTTCAGCTTCCTATTTGATACCCAGTCGGTGTTTCATATCAGCCCTCACATCCAAACACGTCTCTTTCAGAGCATGCATTTACTAGATGAATTCTCTTCAGGCAACGTGTTAAATGGGAGCCATTCCTTCTTCTGGCCCTGCTTCTTCCAGCCTTGTGATGGCGAGTACCTTTGCTCCTGTGAGTAACTGCAGGCACCCCCAGGTCCCCTGGGATGTGATTCAGATGTGCAAATCTTGTTCCGAGCAGGAATGGGGGGGTATTAGGATCAAGTTACTGGGAAAAGCATTGGTCCTGTGCTGCAGTAACGTGAACAGAGCAAAATCCAGATCTCCTGCCATGTGGAAAATAGGATAGGGTAAACATCTATCCCATCCCTGTGTGACGCTGTGGGGCTGGGGAGCAGCCCGTTGCCCTACCAAAGGGTTCATGCAGACAGATGCTGCGTGTTTGAGTTGGTGCTTGGCTGTCCCTATGTCAGAGGAGTTGTTACCTGTGAATCCTTTGGTGGGGCAGTGTGGGGAGTCTGAGGGTGTGCTTCAAATCAAAGCTTTGCTCTCCGTGCGTATTTCAGTGTGGATTGGAGCATTTCTGATGTACCTGGTTGGAAAACGCACAGAAATTCACACCAGAGAGTAAAAAACCTCTATTTTTCAGTTTTAGAAAGAAAATTAGAGTTAATGTACTCCTTACTTTGCCAAAGGGAAACACCAGCCCACAGTGTGTGGGGAAACGCTTCAGCCTCTTCCCTTTTCAATGCTTCCTTTTGTCTTCAGCCAGGAAGAAAAGGCAAACTGGTGTTTGCCCTGTCACCCACCCTGGGGGATGCTGCTGCAAAGAAAGTGCTTCACGTGTGCAAACATATTAGGAAGGGAATTAGAGATGACTTGTGTTTGGATCCAAAAGGTGCTTTCTGTTGAGAGGGCATCCATCTGTTAGGAGCATTGTCCAGCTTCCCTTTGAGTGTAGCTGCTGTGGGCTGGAGCTGGCTCTGTGACCCAAGGCATGGACACAGCCTCTCCATTGCTGCTGTTACTAGAGCGTGAAGCACTCCAAAATGCAATGGACAAAAGCCAAGCCAGAGGCAGGCGATGGTTAGAAACTGTATCTTCAGTCCAGAGAGGTTTGTCTCCTCAGAATGGCAATATGGTGTGTGCGTTGGGAAACTATGGCTTGGGGGGTTTTGTCCTCTGAGAGCTGAAGGGTTTTCCTTTGCCACCTCAGGAAGTGAGAAGTATTGTGGTTGCATGGCTTGTTGTTATTGTCACACGATTTAACCTTCCAAAGCTGGGAAAGATCCTTCAGACCCCTGGAAGCAGCAGCCAATGATTAGCATTGGCTCCAAACTCAGGAACCACAGGGACTTTTGATCCCGTATCGCTCCACCTCCTCCTACTTTGTTGTTTAAGATTTACCAAACATTGCATCTCTTCATATAAAAATTCACCTTTGTGTTGCTACACGGAATCATTGCATAGTGACAATAACAATCAAACTCCTCGGAAATCTCCCTGTGGCAACAAGTAATTGACCCAAGAATTTTCACTACAAGGAGTATTTTTAATAACCACACAGCAGTGGAGATGCGCGTTCATCGGGGGATACACCGCTATTGTTCTCATCAGTCTTGATGCTTTGCCTTCACCCTTTGAGTTCTCTCAAAGGATTGAGATGATTTGGTTTCTTTGAAGAACAAAGGAGGAGGGATTTTTTTTAGATGACTGGCTATTTTGATCTGCGAGGTCTGTGCGCAGTGTGAGGGAACAAACATCACTAAATCATTAAGGGGAAAAGGAAGGGGATGCATAATGGAAAGGAGAAACACAAAAGCCACTGAGGCTGGTGGTTAGAGGAAGGCGCCTGGGTGTTGTTTTCAGGATGCAACACGAGGTTTGCTGCCTTGCTTTTCTGGACCTTGGGGTTTCTTATCTATAATTCGGCAGGATAACTCTTACAGCTGAAAGACTTCGCAGGTTTAGTTATAATTTTCGACTCCTTGGGGCATTACATAGGATGTCTCATTTAACCAGCCCCAGCGCCTCCCTTCACATGCAGCCAATGCTTTGCTGCAAGATATGTTATGATGTCTGTGAAAACCCCACTAGGCTGCTCGACCTCCCCATCCATGGCTGGACATGACACCAAGGATGTCAACTGTGGGTACCTGATGTGAGGCTGCAGTGAGCACTGGGATGAGGGATGCTCTCCTGGTCTCCACTGCTGCAGCAGTGCATGGTCCTCAGCACATTTCTTCTCCTGAAATCTTTTGTCCCTTTCTTAGCAATAGAGATTGAGGTTTTACAGCAGGAGGGCCCATGCATCAACTGTTCAGATAACAGACAAAGCATCTAAGTTAGGAGTTGTCATCCCCAGGCTTGCTGGTGATTAATGTCACATAGGAGGCTTTGAAGAAAGTGCAAGGTAGAGCCATGAGAATCGAGCAAGGACTGGTCAAACCAAGGCTCCTCCTTTGCCCCCCCAGGCTGTAATGCTCTAGAGGTTGCCTTGCTGTTTTCTGGCACTATAGAAGATAGAGATCTCCCTGTGATTTTGTATGTCATAGGGTAACACACAAGCATACTTCATTCTAATATGCCTTTTCCATTTTGGGAGATAAGGAAATATCACATGTTCTGAGGAAATAGGATTTTACTGTAATTAAGCAAAAATCGTTCTATTTAGCATAACAAGTTTTTTAAACTAAAAAGTGACTATTACCTGCTAATGATGGGGCGCACCATATCCACAGAGCAATGTCACATTTGTGTGAGGGCCTATTTTCATTCTATTTGAATTCACCCAGATGCATAAGTAAAAGACATCTTCCAGGCAAACAAACATCATCCTGCTGAGCCGAGTCCATCACTGCTCCTGCCAGCTGGAATTCAGCAGATGATTCTGTAGCTGACTTAAATGTGTCCATGCCCAGCTCTTGGTGGTGCTGGTCACCTACAGGGTGAGCATGTCCCATAGCTCTGTTGGGGACTGCCCTTGGGTTGAGCAAGGTCTGTACAAGGATGTACATGGAGGATAGAAGATTCCTGAGCTTTGGAGGGGTTTTGGTCTGAATCCAAGCTCTGCAGCAGGATCCTTGGCCAGGGCCTGGAGCTGCACTGGGCTTGTTCTGGTTTTGTGGAAATCTGTAAGAACTTAGTGTGCTTTTGATGGAGTTGGGACTTGTGAAAGTAGCTTGGGCTGTGTTGTGGTTAAACTTCTCCCTTTCTCAGTGGATCTTGGGAAACGGTTTGCTTAAAGCTGATGAGGGCAAGTGAACTTATTCTCCTCATTTTTTGATCCCCTATTACCCATCAGCTTTAGATTTAGCCCTGAACTCTGCAAACACTTAAGCACATGTTTTGCTTCACACACTTAACGGCGGTACTTACTTATATCCAGTTAAACACATGTACTGGTTTTCACAGATCCAAGAGCCTGCCACAAATATTCCAGGTTCAACTTCCACTTCACATTGGAGCTGGTCTTGTTTCAGAAACCACTACCCTAATGAGCCGCTTTGATGCACTAATCCCCTTCCTGCCCTTTGGATGTATCCACATGAGCATGTCCCTAATCTGCAGTGGGGTTTTTTTCCAGTGATTCCGGGTTCCATATGTCTCAATGAGATGAATGAGACACATGAGAGGGTAGTAGCTGTGGTGGTCATGGGGTTAACCAGAACAACTTCCAAAAGCACATGAAGGGAGAAAACATCCCCTTTGCTGAAGTGCCACTGCCATGAAGGAGAAGTTTCCTTGGGAAACAAATGATGCTGGTGTGCTGGAACTCAATATATTGGCTGTTCTTACGCCTGAGCTTTGGGTGCAGACTGCAGGATATTGCCCTCAATTGGGGCAGTGAGGCAGTCACCTTGTTTCCCATCTCATGGTTCTGATGCTGCATTGTGATAGTGCTGGGCTCAGGGCCAGGCTGCGAGCAGTCTAATCCCTGTGCCGTGGCCTCCTGGTTAGAGAAAGGAAACACTAAATACACCTTGCAGTAAAGTGGGGCTTCCCCAATTAATATACACGCTCACAGGCCTGCCAGATGAAAGAAATGTAAAATACCTTGATAGCTTCTTTTATGATCATTAATAATAGTATAACTTACCTGAGAGGAAGAACTGCATGTCCCCAGCGAGTTCTGATCTCCTGTCACGCCTGGCTATGTGGGATGGGTAAAGCTCTGTCTCTTCAGGGAGTTGTTAGATGAGAAAACAGGCAGCAGATATTTCTCCACCCCCTGCTTCGCTCTATTCCCAGCACTGCTTCCCTCCCAAGGATCAATATGTGAACTGAGAAATTAGATGATTAAGCTGCATATTGTAAATACATCAAGTGGAGTCCACTTCGTCCCCTTGGCACGCATTAGCATGCCCTGGTGGAGTGGTGCTGCTTTTGAACAGATTAAGGGCATCAGCCATGCAGAGGATGTGGGGTATAGGAGTGGGACAGTCCTTCTGCAGAGCATGTCTGACAACTTTGTGTGGATCTCTCCTTCTCAATTTGCATTACAGAAAAACAATCTTTTATTTATTTAAGTTGGAAATCCCTTTGCATCTGAACTTCAAGTGTGCAGCAAACACACTTTGATCATGTTAATGCAGAAGTCACTGATTTACAATAAATATTGTGTTTTCTTTTCATACTTCTTTGTGTTCTTTGAGGAGATTAGAGCAAAAGGAGAAAAATAATGTTGACCTCATTAGAATTGCCTGGCGAAAGAAGTGTGCAGAGTGAGGGAGATGCTGGGATATGAATTGTCCGAAGCTAAGGACAGAAATTACAGCATTGGTTGGCTGTTAATTCCTGGTGCAGTTTATCAGGACTGGGAGAAGTGATGCTATTCACAGTGCCTTTGGGTGTGATTTGGGGAAGTCTAGCTGCTTTCTGCAAAGCATCCAAAGGAAGCAATGCATGTTGAGATGTATCATGGCTTTGGATGGAAGGCTGAGGTAGCAGAGGATGAGCCCAGCCCTCCTGCTTGCAGAAGGAGAGGGTGCATGTGTGGGGTACTCCCGATGAATTGGCCTTGAGGGGTTCCAGACTTTATAGAATCCCAGCCTAGTTTGTGTTGGAAGGGACCTTAAAGCTCATCCAGTTCCAACCCCCTGACACAAGCAGGGACACCTTCCACTAGAGCAGCTTGCTCCAAGCCCCTGTGTCCAACCTGGCAGTCCTGTGACAGTGCAAATCCACAAAGATGTGCAGTTAAGACAGTGAATGCTTTGACATGGCTTCTCCTGAGTGTTTGCACAGAGCTGTGTCACGAGCATCCACCTTCCCACGGTGGGTGAGTGCCAGGAGGAGAAAAGCCTCTATCCAGTGTGAGCATCAGGGGCTGTGTGAGGAGTGCTGGTCTCATGGGTTCCTGGCTACAAGGACGGTCAGGATCAGCTCCTAAGTGCAGACTTTACAATCACACCAGCTGCTCAAACCCTGTTCCCCAGAGCCAGGGTGACACATGGTGTGATGAGTCCCTGCTGTGGACCTCTGCTCTAGACACGGGTGTTGCAGGAGAGCAATGCAGCAGTGCTGCTTTCCTCCTGTCGTTATCATGTGGAATTAAACACATGTATGTTTGCTTTGTGCCAGGGTCTGAACTTGCACTGCCAAGCTGAGATGGGGATCAAGCCCAAAAGGGTCAGTGAAATGTTGGGAAAGCAGCAGCGTTTCTGGAAATGATAGAAATCATTTGCAATGAAGAGATTTGTGTGGGGTCAGTGACTGGAGCTTGGGATCGAGCTGATCCGCTGTGATCTGTTAAAGCTGGTCCTTGGGGATGGTGGTTTGCTGGAGCATCGAGGCAGATTGTGCTGCTACACAAGGAAAACGAGCCCACTGACAGCAAATCCTCCTCACTGCTGTCGGAGGGAGCTTTAGCGTGGATGTGCAGAACGCCTCACGTGTTTGGGGATAGAAACAGATACAAAGTGAACACTTTAAACACCAACAAAACCCCCCAAAATTCCACAAACAAAACCAAGCTACGAAAAAAACCCCAACAAAACCCCCTGCTCCTCCCCAAAGCCCAAAGCCTATTCAGCTCACCTCGAACAAATGCAGCTTTCTTCTGGAGTAATCCAGTGTAAAGGGAAGGGCTCAGCTCCCTTTATGCGCCCGCTGCGCTGACACTGATCCAAGCTGACTCGGGTCTTTGTGGCCATCCCAATGCCAGGAGCAACAGGTCCAGCTTACAGGTGTGAATTCCAGCTCTGTCTCCTTTTCAAAGGGGGCTTTTCATGCTGGGCAAGCTTGGACAGAAAACAGTTAAACAAAAGAGCAGTTTGCTGTGCTGTAGTATATGCTCCTGCCTTCCCTTTCCCTCCTTCGCTGCTCTTTTGATTTCCTTAATCAGTGTGGGTTCCTTTTTCTTAATTCAATGCTTTTTCCTTCTTTTTTTTTCATCCTGGAGCAAATCTATTAAATTGTATTCCTGGTTTAAATTGCTAAAAGGCCAGAAGGAAATTCAGGTTGCTTTGAGCTTTACTCAAGGTTGTAACTGGAACCAGCAAAAGCAGTAGGTGTATTGATTGCACCAGGTAAATGGGTTACTTCAGGCCACAAAGGGTTATTTTGTATGTGGTCAGAAGCTCCCAACTGCTTAATCTGTTGTATTGGGTTTGCAGTCCTGAGCATCAGGAACAGATGTTGTGGAGGAGGATGGGTTTACTCCTTACAGGGAGGGCTGTGAGTAAAGAAACCCCAAAGGCATCTTTGGGCTCTCCCAAATCAGGCTTTCAGAGTTGTGAACCCAGCCCCTCATCTTCCCTTTCACTCCACTATAATTTATTATATGGGATTGTAGCCAGAACAGTTTAGCCTAAAAGTGATCCACTCAATTACATGCTACTGTGTTACTTCAGATACAAGGAGACCAGAGACACATCCCTTTATCCTGAGCATCTTAGACAAACAAAGCAGGGGGGTTAGTGGCAGTGTAAACACATTTAAATTACCCTCTTTGGAAACCCTGATCACTCATTATGGTTAAATCCAGCTGGATGGAGCCAGAGTGACACTTGAAGGTTTGTCTGCTGGGAAAATGCCTGTTGGAGAGCTGTGAACAAGCACAGTCACAGTGCCATCTCTTGTGGAGGTTATTCCTGTTGAAATCCTGGACTGCCTGGCAGTTCTCCTGTTCCTTCTTGCTGCTTCTGATGTGCCTTCTCCCTGTTTAGGGCAGAGATGATGCTTTGCACAAACTCAGTATCAGTACTGCAGCTCATGGGGTGCTTTTTCTAGTGGAGGTAAATCTGGGGAGGGATAAAACTGCAGGAATAATTTATGACCCCATTTTGTACCCAAATGCATCCCCTCCTCTCACCTCAGCAGGTGGGACAGACCGAGAAGGGCATCCTGGGGACACGTTCCCAGCACTTTCCCACTGTTTTCCATCTCTGTGGAAAGACTGGCATTGTGATGGGCCCATTCACTAATGGGTCCTGTCCAGAGGACACCTAACTCTGCAGCCAGCCCCATGGATGTGACCCTTCAGGTGTCCCAGGGTGTGTGGAAACCTTGCTCCTATCCAGTAAACTTGTGCTGGGAGATGGAGAGCCAGAGAGACTATGAGGAAAATCAGTCCCACCAATTCTGCTTTGCCCCCTCCATCCTGAAATTGCACCTGACCTCATTTGCTGCTACACAGAGTTCAGGTTTCCCTGCAGGTATCCCTCCTTATCCATGCCTCATTTCATCTGCCAGCTGGGAAGATGTTGGGTTTTGCATCATCACAAGCTAAGGATAGAACTCACAGCATCCCAGGGAGAAGCCTGCTTTTGCTAGTGCCAAGCAAGAGGGTTCTGAAGCCTCAATGAAGGCGCTGGCATGAAGCAGTGCATGCTCTAGTGACTGGTGCAAGAGGGGCTCCATCACTCATCCACTATCTCCGTGTGGGAAACAAAGCCCCAGGTCCCCTCTTCGCTCCACAGTGCTGGCTGAGCTGTTTAAAAACGAGCGCTGGTTTTCACTTAAGCTTCATTTCCTGTCAATTTAATGGGATTTGATCGTGCAATTCCCTTCATACACAGTTTGCAGTGAGCAGGTTCTGATGGGAAAACTCTATCTTAGTAGTGTTACAGTGGGTCAGAGTCTCTGCTTTCCTGTAAGTGGCTGCAGTGAGGCTGTTTCCATGGGCAGCCCCGGCACATCCTGAGAAAACTCCATCAAAGCCCAGACAACGTTTTCCAGTTATTATCCAGTGACTGAGTTTAGGTTTCCCATTGACAATAAAACAGTGGGTAAAAGGAAGCTATTAACAGCTTACAACTCTATCTAGTTCCTTCTCAATAAAGTTCTTTGGGACTTGGAAGCTGAACTGTACACTGTATTGCCTGCAAATACATCCTCTGTTTTGGAAACCCTCCATATATTTTGTTTCCATGTTATCTGCATGGTTGTAATTAGAAAATGATGTGCTTGCTCCATGACCTCCTCATAAAGAACATAAAGTGAGACAATAACATTCAATTCCCTTTCTCAACCATCAAAAAGAAAATGGTTTTCAAGGCATTTCTTCCTCCTTCCCAATTCCCTCCCTGCAGCCGCTTGGGTGGTCTCATTTGACAAGTTTTACAATAAAGGAGGTTATTTTTTCCATGGACAAACATGTAAGTACAGGAGAAAATCTGGGACTGGGAAACAAGAGCTTCGCTTCCCCTGTCCCCAAGTAAAACTCAGAGGCTGAATATCAGCAGATCCTTCCACAGCTCCTGGCAAAGGCAGGATGAGGGAGAGCTTGCACAGGGAAACTGCTCCACTCCCCTTTTTTTGCTGCCTACCTGCATTACTGCTGTAGAATTTGATAGTCTATTCCCATAGGAAGGAGGAGCATGGGCATGGCCCACGCAGGGAAAGCTGGGGACAGCAATGGGGCTTTGCACTGATACAGGCTTCCGAGGCTAAGGAGCAAAGGATGGGTGACAGGACAAAGATGCAGTGCATTGTTGGGGTTCCATGGGCATTGTATTGCACTTAGCTCCCAGAGATCATAGAATCATGGAGTGGTTTGTGTTGGAAGGGACCTTAAAACTCATCCAGTTCCAACACTCTGCCATGGGCAGGGACACCTTCCACTAGATCAGCTTGCTCCAAGCCCTGTCCAGCCTGGCCTTGGGTGAATGCAACATGTCCTTGTACCCCTTGTATGTCTAAACCCACTTCTTTGCTCCCCTTTGCTTTTCACCTGCAAATACTACTGTCATGGCCCTATCTGCAGGAGTGACTCGGTAAATGGATCATTTGGAACAATGTCTGGAGGAGAATCATGTCCACCTACAGGCACTGAGAGCCTGGCACTGAGTCACTCCCTCGGTAGGAGCAAGACTGTGGATGGAAGTGCCCAGTCACACTTACCTACGTGACATGAATTTCAAATACAATACACTACTTATGTCGAGCCTCTCTGTAGTTAGTCATAGCTTAGTATCTGGGGAAACAGATCAAATACTGTTATAAAAACATGGAAATTGAAAGAAGTGCCAGGCTCTTTTACAGCTCTGTGTACTGTGCCTCTGCCTACCTGGGCTTACCATTTTGATGCTGAAATGACAGCAGGGATATTGCGAGTATTTAAAGCCTAAGGTAGCATCACCATTTCCATTTAGGTTATTACTTTGTGTTGTGCCTGGTACGTTAGCTCCACTGCAAATGGGGTTTGAGATCTCCATCTGGTCCTGGTGGACAAAAGCTTTCTTAGAGAAAGAAAACAGCCCCAGCAGTGGCTTCAAAGCTGTTGGAGTCCCATGTGAAGATGGGAAAGCAGCTCTGAACCTGTTGGATTTTATAGCTTATAAAATACAAATTGGACCATAATTTTCATGTCACTAAGTCATTGTACTGCATCCGGTCACTCTAAGCATCCTTTCTTCTTTCTCCAGCTTTTTTCCCCTTACTGTTTCTAAAGCAGAAGGGTGAAGTCTATCAACTGGGTATTAAATGTATGTTGAAATTCTCAATTCAAAGGGGCTCATGGGGTCCTGACCATGAGTGAAAGGGCACAAAGTCCACGTCTCTCTGTGAGGGAGTTGGATGAGGAACACTGTGTGTCTGTGGGACAGGAATAGCACAAGGTTTTTCCTTTTGGGTTTGCTTACCCCTGGTCAGTTAAATGTGCCAGCTGCTCAGGCAGAGCATTTGGAAGATTGTTAGGTATAAAATGCTGTGAAACAAAAGGGCAAATGATGGTGACTGTCCTTCCTATAGCAGTCTTGTGCCACTGCTGACTGCATGGGCTAGTTCAGATGGTCTGTCTCCAGATGCATAACCACTGGGGTCATTCCATTATATTTATAGCCAGCTTTTGTTTCATATCCCTGCTGTAGTCTGTATTAACAGGGTGTCTGGCTTTTCCAGCTGAAGTTATTCAGTGCCTGGGGGCAGGTTTCTGAATGCAAAGGGAGTTCCAAGGTGAAGGCACCTTGAAGCCACCCTGTCTCCCTCTCAGCCCGCTTGAGACTTTGTATGACAATACCTTCATATTGTACAAGGATATAATGTCCTATGTCTGTGCCAGAACTAAAACCAGTTTCCTCTCAATCATTTTCAAGATGTTTTCCTGCTGAAGTAGGGCTCTTAGTGCTCCTCCTGGATAAAAGGCACTGCACAGAGGTGCGTGGATAGAGCATGCACAGCCCTGTTTGCTTCAGGACATTGTCATTATTTCTGTGGTCTTCTGTGGAACTGAAACTGTGGGGTGTTTTGATTTATATGGAGGAAAGGCTTTGAGTGACAGATTAAATGACCAGATTTTAGTGCGAGTTAGGAAAATTAGTTAATTTGGCTAGAGAAATCAAGATCCCCATGGAGTCTGCAGGGTGAAACTTGCTTCAGATGGCTCATAAACAAAAGGATGTGTTGCTAGGATTGTGGAGTTCAGTGGATTCTGCTTTTGCAACCCACTGTTGCAGTTTTACTTCTTCCCTTTCCATCTGGGAGAGATTTGGTTGTGTCTCAGTTTCATGTTTTCCTTCTGATTTTTTGTGTTTTAGTTCTTATTGTTGTCAACAATCTGAACAGTGGGATTTGCATTTGCAGCCTGCTTCAGGGGACAGGGAAAAAGAAAGATCAGATGATAAACAACAACGATATCAAGTGAATATTAGCAAAAGTTGTGTGTTGGGGGAGCCTGCCTGAACCAAAAGCATCACTGTGGGAAGATAAGCAAGCAAAGGAGCAAGAGGCTGTGAGAAGTGTGTTTGGACTGTCCTATGCCACACCATTCTCTCTTTCACAGTTGCCCTTAGGCACGGTTAAGCTTCTATGTCAGGATGTCTTGGCTTACCTCCCAGTGCCATGATGTTCCTGAGTGACTCTTTGTATTTGTTCTTTGCCTGACATTGCACAATAGATCAAGACTCCTTGATCTTGCCTTGTTTGGATTCTTTCCTGAATTGCATCCATGTGTCTAATGCACTGAGCCCTTTCACATGATTGGGTAATATTTGCATCAAGATGAACAGTTCTTTCCTAAATGAATGTGGTTGTTTCTTCCAGTCCCAGAAGTGAAGTACAGGACTTTGGACCTGGGCACGTGGCTTCAAGTCTGGGACATAGTGCTACAGGATAATATTTGTTCCTTGTGTGTTTTTTCCCTGGAAACAGCTGGTTTTCCCTTTAGGGCAGGACATTGGCTATGCCTGAAAGCCATTTAGAAACTGCAGGGAGTGCAGGAGTCAGTAGCCTGCCCATTAAGTGGGGTTTCTTGCCAAAACACATTACTCTCAAGAGAGTTCTGCACTTGTAGTCAATTCTCATGTGAGGTTTAAAGGCAGTGGGTTTAACACCTCAATCCAAACCAGTCTGGACCTGGGCATGAGTGGAACAGCTCCTGTTCTTGTGGATAGTGTGGTGGCAGCCACAAGGCAAATATATGTGAGCTAACAGCCCTTCTTGTGTGAGGCAGAGGAGGAATTGATGGCTAAAGCTGCTTGGGGAAGGCTTTCCATCCTTTCTGACATGAATGTGCAGGATTCATTAACTAGCTTTGTCCAGCTGGAATTATCACTGAAACCTCATTCCAAGAGAACTCTGACTTCACGATTATTCCCAGAGGTGGTATCTCAAGAGGCTAGAAATTGAGGCTGGTGTCAGCTGGGATGCAACTGTCATTTGTGTGTTTGTGCTGCTGTCTGCACACAAGTGTGTGAGAATGATCTACAGCATGTCTTCAGATGACTGGGTTTTCATAGGGCTTTCTTGGAGAACAGTGCTTTTATTCTCATTCACAGTTCTCATCGTTTCTCCTGCTGTATGTCTGAGTTATTAGAGTGGCTGAACATGTATTTCTTCCCCCTTCCTCCTCCTCTCTCTTGCTGATATTCGTAAGCAAATCACTACTGTTTCATGGGAGTTGAAAGATAAAGTGAGGTTCTTGTATGCATTGTGCAATGGAGATGATGACTGAAACAGCTATTAATGACTGCTCTCTGCATGCCCAGACATGACTTCGATTTCTCAGTAATTCCAGCTATGGCAACGTACACTAATAGCATAGTTTGCAGCTTCAATTCCTCTAGAATCAGCCCAAAACCAGGTGGTGTTGTCACTGAGCTGTTGATAGAACAGCAGGCTCAGGCCCTTGGTTAGTTTATAACATCAGCTTTTGGCATGGATTCCCAAATGTGTAGTTTAAATCCTTAGATTTGGGGCCCTTGTTTTCACAGGGGTTACTCAAACCTCGCTGAAAATGCCTGACAATTGCAGGACCAAAACCTGAGATATTTAAAACTAACACTTGGGTTTGACAATAATAGTAATTCAATGATTAGTTTGAATGTTGAGGCATGAAGATGCTAGGATTTGGGGTGCAGATGGACTCTGTTGTGCAGGTTAGACGTGCCCAAGGGAATCACAGGTTTTGTTTGTCTTCTGTAAATAACACCTTGAAATAACAGGTTTTATATTCATAACAACTGGCTCCTGCTTCTCCTCTACCAGGGAGGCACAACTAGCACTAAATGGAGATGGGGAGGTGAGGGAAAAGGGCATAAAACTCAGCAAAAAAAGAGGGAAGCATAGATCCCAGAGACTGTTTAATACCATCAAACTTGGCTGGAAATAATACTCTTGAAGATCACAGGAATGTGCCTTTTACTGTGGGAGCGCAAAGCTAGAGAGGGGAGAGGCAGGACAAGGCTGGTGAAGTCAATGCAGTTGGTGCAACAAACCCTGGGACCTTCCTGCCTTACAGAAGTTTCCTTTCTGTGGGAAAAATCAAGGACTGGAAAGGGTCGCTCTTTTTTGCCACTGCAAGCCTATACTTAAGTGTGATTAAGATGCTTTGGGCAAAGGAAATACCCTGTAGTTTAAGACAAACATGGGGACATCCTTTCTCCCTCTGATGGATGTTATGGTGGTTTATGCGGTGTACTATATTCTGAACCAGGCCCAAGTCAATTAGGCACCGTTTCAAAGTCTTTTCTCATGCAGCCCAAGGTTTTTCTCGTGCCAACGAAATCCATAACTCGGGGAAATGATAGCAGAGATGAATTGTATGAGTGAACGCAGCCAAGCCATTGGGTTAGCAGGCAGCAGGCACTGCAGGATTCCTTGCTTCAAGGATCACGATGCCTTTTTCAAGTTGTGAGATTTAATGGTCTTTTTGCCGAGATCAAGTGTAGTATTGGTTTAATATCTGATACGAGATCTATCAGGAAAGTATTTTCTGCCTTTGTAGAGGGACAAGGGGATCTAACTATAAGATGATCAGATGGTGTTAGCTCTTTCCTACCCCTAGACCAGGTGGGATTTCTGCCCCAGAGACACTATCTCAAACACGTTTACACTCAGCCTTTGACTATTTGAAGCTTTCAGACAATCACAGTGAGGAAAAGGACAGTCCTTACAAATCTTTTGCCCTTTCAGCCCTGAAATATCATTCGTTGTGATGGAAGAGAGTAATAACATGTGAAAGCACCATCACAAGCCAGCCAGCAAAGGAAATAACAGGGTGACCTTATAAAATCAGTGCTGAAAAAAACCTCCCAATTATAAGGTTAAACACCACTGAAGTAATGTTTCTCCTGGTTTATCTCACTCATGATACACTGCATTTAAAACCCATCCACTGGGGACATGTGAAATGGTGCTTAAACCATCAGTGGAAGGTTCCTTCATATAACAGACATATTTCCATGTCTTCCTAAACAGTCTGGGCAAGCAATGAGTGAGCTTAATGCCTTCCTTTGTAGCAGGAGATCTTTGAAACCTTATTTGATCGTTTCCCTAGATTAGGATGATTCTTTGCTGCTTTGGAGGAATGTGTCCCTCTGCCCATCAACCTCCTCTCCCAAAGTGATAAGGCATCTGTAAACACGCTCTGAAACTCTGTACAGAACCTCCTCTGTACACTGCTTTGAAGCAGAGCTGCATGAAGACCTCTGTGCTGGCTGGAAATATCTTACAAACTGATAAAGAAGTGCAGGTACAGCTAAAATCCACTGTGTAATAAGGATTAGCGAGCCGAAGGAGGTTTGTTTGGATTGAAGATGGAGTTGAAATATATGAGGCTTGGATTGGACCAGAATTAAACTGAACTTGGATTTCATCAGATGCTGCACGGCCCCCTCCTGTCCTGCTCCTCCTCACCCCACTCCATGCTCAGAGTAAATACTCAGAGCTCACCCTTTTAAAAGGAGCTGTTTAATTTTCCCACTAGTCCAGGTTCTTGTTCAATGCTTCAGTCCAATTCTCCACTTTCCCAGTCAGCCCTCATCTCTCTGCATCTCTCTACCTGTGTGCTGCTCTGGATTGCTCTCAGATATGTGGGCAATTGCTCTGCTGAATACAGCCTGAAAGAGCCTCATTTGATCCGGTGATGATCCTATAGCATATATTCCGACTAATTGTATCCATGGAAATCAAGTGCACTTTAACTAATGAAAAAAAAAAAGGAAGATAGCGTGGTCAAAGCTTATTTGAAGAAATGACATGTTTTAAAACCCGACATGACTTAAAACAGAATCATATAAGTTCCTTTGCTAAAACACTTTCAGGATATATTAGGTATAACAATAGTTTTCTACATGAAAATGGCTTTGAAATCTTAAAAGCAAAGTATTTTAAAAGAAAAGGATTTTTGCGGTGCATTAAATTGGATGTGAATATGACAGATTTCAAAGACTGTCAAAATAACGAATTTACATCATAAATGCACAGGCTCCCTTTATAAAGGCCTCTTCAACAACTCAGGAAGGCGTTTAATGGTGAGCAAGTTCAAAGTGTCATGGACTCCCACTGGTATAAAAAGGAGGCAATACCCACTATACTCTCTGTGTTTCAGATAATGTATCTGTCTCTTTTCAAGTTAATAAACTGCACTCCTGTCAAATTGCAGATAAATGAAAGCGACCAAGACATTGTTTTCCCCACATATTGCTAAGAAAGATATCTCCCAATATTTCTAAACGACCAGTATGCTAAAAAGAACTTGAAATGAATCCACCCTGCAGTTATTTTACAGCATCAAAGACAATGAAATTTCCACAGAGGCACTTTGTGAAGTTTTAAATGCTTTATTTCTGATAGCTGCTCATTAAGAAGCTTCGAAAGCTTTTTATTGTTTCAAAGGCAGTCATCTAAATTTTTAATCATTCACTAGTGCTGTATGGTCATGATGTGACTCTCTAGCTTTAAAAACCCTGCTTTATTTTCTAAACAGTAATGTCAACAGAATGTTTCCTTGAATAATTGTTAGGTACGGCCTTGCTCAAAGAGGAACTGTGAGAAAGGAGAGAAGGAAAAAGGGATTTTTCTGGCTCCCTTTTGAGAGGGAGAGAAATGAGGCACTTCAGGAAATTAAAACCCAGGACCAACAGTTTACGGAGCTGGCCGCTGATTCAAAACGCTGTCTTCTGGGATGGTTTCAGCTCAGGCTTTTGATAGCAGGCAAAGGTTGTGGTGGGTATTTTTTCAGCTAACAATGATGCTCCACAGGCCGATTCTTGCTCTGTGACACGTGAGTGTCCCTAGGGATTAAAGAGGATTTGGGGAAGCTTCCTGTCCCTGGCTCTTACCCCACCCACCATGAGTGCAGGGGCCAGGTCTTGCTTAGTGTGGAGGACAATGCAGGAGGCAGCATCCTCATCCCCATCCTGGGAGCCCACGGCTGCCCCAGCCATGTCCTTGTGAAGGAGCACCAGAGCCCACGGGAGCCGTGTGCTATGCCCATCACCAGCCTGGTTGGGCTAATCCTGCCCTCGCATCTGATTTCTCTTTGCTCCTCTCCCCAGCACCCATTAAAGACAGGATTTGTTCCTCGCTGCCGGGGCTGTAGGTTCTCACGCGCTAGGCGTAGGGATGAGATTGCAGTTTATTTACTCTACAAGCCTGTATTAAGTTTCTCCCTCTAGAAACCACAATCCAGCCTCTCTCCTCTTCAGGGACCATGAGTTTTCCATTCTCAGGATCTAAGAGCTGGACTAAACCCAGGTTCCAGCTCAAGCCTTTTCCCTTTCTTGTGCCTATATTAAAGTAGGTTCAGTTCACTGATAAGAGATACAGGGGCAGATCTGGGCTGTCTCTGCTCAGCAAGAAAGCAGATCCTTCTGAACACAGGCACTTGGCATTTCCACCTCCTAGTTTTCACTTAGGGTAAATGCAAAAGACATTAAAATCCTGAGGAGCAGGAACAGCCCATACGTGGTGCAGTGTTTGGACATGACCTGTGAGGGATCTCAAGAGAGGAGGATAACAACTGGCTCTTACTGATAGAATGCTTCACCCTCCTCTAGTGGCACTTGTGATCTGAGACTCTCAAAGGAAGTATAAATATTAATACAATAACCTTCTCCTGTCAGTTGTAGCCATTCCCTCCTGCACAGCTGAGGCAACCAAAGCATGGGTTGGGTGAGCTCTCCTTGCAATCTGACAGGACAGTGTTAAAGTGGATGCCCTTTGTTTTATCCCCTGCGTGATGGAGATATAATCCACACCTTCAAAGAGCAGCTTTCTCATGCTGAATGTGTAACTGTTTAACAGATCTCATTAGTTCTGTATGCTGTATGCAAGGTTATGCCTGCTGTTGGTACGTGTTGATGCTTTCATCTGTCCTTCAGTTTGGGTTTGGGTGGTTTTGAGCGCGCTGAATGCAGCTTTCTGGCTTGTGACCATGCCAAGACTTCCTTCCCCTCTCTGCCTCAGATCAGGGAGTCTGACAACTGATCCCATTGCTAGAAAAAGAGGCTGGAGTTTGGAAATGCAAACAGTTCCAGAGGCATGTTGGCTAACATGGATCCAAGAGACAAGCTGGCCCTGCCCCGGGCCAGCTCCGGCCCTCGGAGGCAGAGCGAGGAGGACTTTGCTGGTTACAATTAACTAGTGATATCATGGGAGCAATAAAATGAAGCGGTTGCTCCGCTTGTACCAAAGGCCTGGGAAAAGACAAGTTGCCAGTATTCCTGTTGGGAGCAGGGTGAGAGCTTGGCCGGCTGTTGAGCCTGTGGATGCTGGTGCCAGGTTTGGGAAGAGGAAGATGCTGCATGTGCTCTTGGCCTCTTCATGCTGTGCCAGGCTCCCAGACAGCGTGGGCTTTGCTTTAGTGTCTGCATTAAGGTTGTGTCCTGGGATCCCCATTTGTTTTCTTGGCCAGCCAGAGCCTAGATTACTTTTCCTCATCTGCTTTAGGTTTTGTCTGCCTGGTGTAGCCACTGCTGGAATTCCAGCACACCCTTGAGCTGTGCATCTGCCCAGCCTGGGGCTCCTCCTGATGGACCTGGGCAAGCTGCCACCAATGCTTATTGCAAGTTCTTTCCCTTTCTCCAGCAGGCATTTCAAGCAGCCCTGAATCCCTTTGGGAAGCTTTGCAGACCTTTGAGGTTATGCTTTTGCTCTGAGGAGGCAAAGTGTTCTTGATCCTGGTACTGGAAAAATCAAATGAGAACTGGGAATGGAAGTGATGTCCTTAGCTGGTATTTGACAAGGATTACTGTGCTTCTCGACCACCCTGGAAGTCATCAGTATGTCGGGCAGATCTTTGCAGTGATTAAACCCATGGGATAAGCCACGATCTTGCCAAAATAGGCAAGTCACGAATACCGAAGCTGCAATGAATGTTACATACACTTAGAAATCCTGATGCAAACCAATGAGAACATGACAGTTACTGTAAGAAATGCATGTTAGAGAAATAGAGTATATCCTCTGTGCACTGCTTAGCATCCATCTCTCTACACTCATGTTGTGCACTGGTGCGAAGGACCCGGTCTCAGAGCTGGTGGGCTCTGCAAAGCCAGTCTCACCATGGAAATCTCTGCAGCGCTGCAGCTCCATCTCCTTGCACTGGGGAGGTGCTGCTTGCATTGGCTTTCCCTGTGTTGGATGCCAGGGGAGCTTTGGGAAGCTTCCATCTTTCCAAATCTCGATTTTATCTTTCCCTATCTCCCATTTGCAGGGCACACGTTTCCTGTAATGATATAAGATTAATTACAGCTACCCAGAATCTTGTCTGAAAACAATTCCCATCCTGTGTCTAGGCTGACCAAGGAAAACAAATGGATGAATAAATACTAGAATTTGCAGGACGTGTCTATTGCCAGAGACAAAACAGATTCAGAGCTGTAAGTGCTATATTTGGAGCTAAGTTTAGAACTTGGGATTTTGGACAGACTTCTAAATATTGACATGCAGGGTCTCGGGCCCTTCTCACAGACTGCAAACATCCTGTGTTCTTGGCTATTTTCATGTCTGGATCCATGCTCTGTTACCTTTCCAGGGAGAATTTAACTCTAGCTCTTTGTGCTGAAAGAGCCAAGGGCTTTGGGAATAATCAGAAACTGATGGGCCAAATGACCTGGTGGCATATGAAGCTATCTTTGAAGCCTAAAAGAAAGGGGGTGGCATAAGATATAGCTCTTGGATCTGGGTATTCTTTCCCATTGGTTACCTCTCTACAAAGTTGTAATTAATGGGGATCTTCCAGTTCAAGATGTAAGTGTTGTCATAGGCTGTCAGCCCCTGCACATGGTGGGAGAACCCAGTACAGCCTCCTGGGGTCCAGGAGCTGGATTTGAAGCCACTGCTCAAGCAATGCATTGGGTACAAACAAGCGTAGCTAACAGCAGAGTGTTTCCAGTTGTTTTTCCTGGCCTGGTGTGTGTTTACTGTCACAGGGTGAGGGAGAGGTCCTCGTATCCATCCCATCACACTGCCTCCAATGCAGGGTGACACTTTGCTCCCATCCAGGTGTTGGGGAGCTGTTTCCATATGCCCCAGCAAGTCACAGGGACGTGTATTTAATGTGTGTAGTGCACAGGCTTTCCAAGACTGCATTTTGCCCCTTGTAGTAAGTGTAGCTGTATTAACCTCCATGGAACAGGTCCAGAGCTAGGCCAGCACGAGAGCAGGACCTGCTTGTGTTGAAGATGGAAATGCAAATGCCTGCCTGCAGGCTGCTGCTTCCCTTCCCTGTGCTACTTGGTCTCGGAATACTCTGGTAATTACAACACAGAAGTGTAGCATGCAGTCTGGTTCCTAATGGCTATAAAGCTGTCCTCGGGCGGGTGTGATGGATGAAGGGGTGTTGTTAGAATGGCCTTTTCTGAGGTGTGTTGCTAACGGGCTGGTATGTTCCTTGAGGTGATCATCTGCTGCTCTGTTGCTTCAGAGTGAGCCACAATTCCCCACTGCTTTCACTTCCCAGTCAAACTGGTTGCTCTGAGGCTGCAGCTGATGTTTTTGATGCTGATGTCTAAGGAAAAGAAGCTGAACTTTTTCCTTGAAACAAAGAGCTTACCGGAATGACTCAGCAGAGGCAACACAGCTCCATGTGGCCAGTTATAGAGAATACCACCTCTGCTTAGTATTCCAAATTATGTGCACATGTTTTTGTGCCTTATTTCTTCTCTCTGGTTAATCTGAAAGAGTTAAACATCTTTCAGCACTGGCAAATTACCTCTGTTGTATGGTATCGTTTCTCTTTCCTCCTGAATGGCTTAGGTGATTGACTAACAAAATACTTGAAATACTTGATTGGAGATTTGCTTTTGGGTAATGTTCAAGGGTTTAAACTCCAAGCTTTATTACTGGAGAGCCTGCCTGCTGGTGAACTCTGAGCATTCCTGCAAAGCACAACCCAAAACACCTTGTGTGCTATCACCCTTCCCTGTTTGCCAATTCAGAAAAAGGCTTGCAGTACATTTGCAGCATGATTTCTGTCTACAATGTACTTGTGGGAGGTGGGATCTGTCCCATTTAACTTAAAACCTGACTTTCAAACAGATGAAATTAGACATTGGCACTCTGCAATGAATATAGACAGGGATAGTGCCCAAAGGGAGAGTGCTGCAGTCCTTATTGATGTCCAAGGGAGGTTTGAGATGCCCCATGGTCATGTCCACTCTCTCCACTGATTATAGGAGCTGCTGATGTGACTGGCCAAGACTATACACCTGACTTGATGTGGCAGGATGGATCCCAGCTGCAGACACGCATTTCTAAAGGTATTTGTGTGCCTAAACAATCAGAAGGCGCCTTGCAGGATTTGTAGAAAGGTTCTTTGGTTCCAGGGAATAAATGGAATTTAGTTTAGATAAGGCAGACATGTGGGAAATCTGATGTCTCACGTATTCATCTAAACACTTCAGAAGAATGTGTGCCTGAATGTGTGCTCAAAGTAAGGTCAGGTTTGGCTGATGGATATTTAATACATTTGATCTTAACGTGACCCTCAGGAAATAACAAAGTTTCATTTCAAAATACATGCTTTATTCATAAGAATTGAAAAGAAAACCTTTCCCACTGCTGCTTTTGAGTGAAGCCTCCTTCCCACCAAGGCCTCCACCACACCATTCTGCCTTGTAGTACTTCCCCTTGAAGGTAAGGGGGAAGGCAGCATGGTCTGATCCAGTTTTACCTTGGGACGTGCAGGGCTACAATAACTGTCCTGTTCCCTGTATAGAATCTACATATTTCTGCCTTTAAAAACCCAGGAAAAGGCGCTGTCAGCCTTGACCTCCAGCTTTCATCATGTCCTTGTGCTGCTAAGCGTGGTTTCAGGAAGGAGGCAACTTTGTGCTAGTTCATAAAAAAGCCCAAAATAACAACAAGGAAAAACACAAAGAAGCAAACCCTTTGTGTGCTCAGGTCCAGACATCCCTTCTTGAGCTGCAATTTGTGGCTGTCTGATCACTTCAGAGCTGCAGCACTGATTTCCTCCCTCCTCCTGAACTCCTGCCTTCTCACCCCAGGCTGGGAGAAGGGCTGCTCTGCTCCCTGCTCTTCTGGGCTGCTCCTTTCTTGAAAGCTGGAAGAGGAATAAATCACCAGCAACCCGCATGAAGTTCAGACACTGTAAAACCAAAGGCAGTGACTAAATGCAGCTTCTCTTTCCTCCGTTCATGGTTTCATGCCCATATGGATGCTTGCGAAAGCTGTGCTTCATCAGCAGGTGTGTGTTGAAATCCAGCTGTGCTCCTCTTGCAGGATGGCAACTAGTCACATCTGGTTCTCCTTGATTATAGTGCTGAGAAATCACCTTGTTCTCATTTTGAAGTAGCAGAGATGGCAGAAGGTCCCTTTATCCACAGAAATCAATTCTAGTTGGAGGGTCCTTTAAACTTACAGACAAAAGAATAGCCAGATCCAGTAAACTGGTGCTACCAAAGGTCAAAGCAGAAATAAGCTGAGAAGCTTTTGTACTGAGCATAATTAATCATCACAACATCCTGTTCAGATCTATGGTAGCTTTTCTATCACTTAAAGCCTTCAAATAAGGACTAAATATTCTCAAAGTTGAAGTCAAGTCTGCTCATTCCCACAGTGGGATGCATCCATCAAGCTAGAAGATGGAGCTGACCTTGTGGTAGTGTATGGAATGCATGCATCACTTGGGATGAAGTACCTGCACAATCACTGCACTTGCCTGAATATTTCTGTAGGGGAAAACTACTTTAAGCTGAAGTTCAAAGTTCCAGACTACTGGTTCAGACCTGATCTTCTGTATAGACAGTCTTGAGTCCAGGTTAGATCTTTTTAAGGTCACCCAAGCCGCTTAGCTAGCAGTTATATATTAGATGCATCTGAGGGTGTCAAGATGGCTGGTAGAAAATAGTAGATTAAGTGGTTTAAACAGAACTGAAATCTTTGGATTCTGACAAGTGAAGCATGGGATGGCCCAGAGATAGAGATGAAGGGAAGAAGAGGTATAGTGCTGATTGGACTGGGGTGAAGAAATGTGCTGGTTTTCTCATTTAGAGCTCAGTCACTGACTAGACATGTAACTTGGGCCAGATGTTGTATTAAGCTCCCTCTGGAGAACCACAGGTTTGGGCTTTTTTCTTTCCTTCCTTCTTGGAAAAAAGAAGTTTGCTGGAACGTTCTCACTGAAATACCAGATGCAGCATCTTGGAGCCTAGTTTTCTCTGTTAAATAAACCTGCTAACTAACCCAGCCCCACTGCTGCAGTGTGGTGTTGAGATTTCAAACATCTGTGTGATGGTTCTGTTCTTCCCCTGTTCTCCTTATGCAGTGTCAGAATGTTACATGCTCGAAAGCCTGAAAGTCATGGAAGGAGGTGTGTGGAGGAGGGAAACACAAAGCAAGTTGTACAGATGACTATCGGGGGTGAGGGCTTTTTTCATAAGCACCAGTAACCACATGAAAGCTGTTTAAAATCATAACAAAGCTGTCTTCTCCATAGCAATTCTAACAGTGCAGGTACTAAAGCCTGGTATTAATTACCTGATTGAGCTTATTGCTGCAGGTGGAAGCTAGGCAGAAGGTAAAGTGCTTGGGTGGACAGTCCCACTTGTTTCCACAGAGCTAATGGGATGCCTGGTCAACCCTAGCCTCCTGGGAGGAAACAGAGAGCAGGTTGCTGGAAGACATTGCACTAAGAAATCTCCTAAAGGAGCCTGGCCTGGCTTTCTGGAGCCACCAGGATGCAGGTACATGCAGATGTGTGTGTCTGTCTGCAAACCAAACCTGCTGGAGGAAGAATCACTCCTGTGACACAAACAGCCGCCTTTCAGAAGCCGGCTCGGTGGGTGCTCCAATTAACAGTGCCACTGTTGCTCATGAGTTCATTACAAAAGACAGACAGACATCTGCAGGGGTCTTAAAATAATGACTCCTTTTATGTGGTGATTGGCAGAGGTGGGGTGACAAGGATGTGCTGCTTAGCATAAACTGACTTTTACTTCTCTCTTTTGGATACCAACAGAAAACATAATGTGCGCACTCCAAACCAGCAGCTCAGTGGAGGATGACAGAGCTACAGCAATCCTTTGCTTCACTTGCTCCACGTTAGCATGGTCTTCCCGAAGTGCTGGCTCTTAGGCTTGAGGAGGAAGTCTTTTGGTCTCTTGAGAGAGCTGCTGGTGCTTTCTGAGGACATGTTTTCCATGCAGCATTGATGTGGCAGCTCTGCATGCTAGATAGGGACCCTGGGCTTATATGAATTCTTCTTGCTGAGCTGTTTCAGTCTGTTCTATCACAATCACTGCCAAGGCATTGCTCAAACCATGAAATAATGGCAGAAGTACAGAAGTACCCTTTGAATTTGTCCTGTCTTCCCAGTGCTGTACAGCTCTGCCATTGATGGCCACTTCCCTAAAGGCAAAGCAACTTCACATCACTTCCAGCCTCTTGAGTCTCTCTGGCTTGAGAAACATCCTGAAACTCCCAAAGGAGAAAACAATCTCAGGGCTGCTGCCGTGTAACTCAATCACTAGAGCATCCATACTGGAAGGGCTTGTGTCAGTTCGGGTTTTTCATGAGTCTTCTGCCATTCCAGAGGTTTTAGTCTAATTCATTTTTCTTAAGCTAGGCCCAGCAATAGAAAATAAGAAGTTATTAGCCATTTTATAACTGTACTCTGACCTTTCACAGTACTTTTCAGTTAGAGACTTCAAAGCCATTTGCAAGCTCTCATGAAGTCTCAGCATAAAGAAGTGCCACCTTATTTTTCAGGTCAGAAAAGTAAAGTGTTTTCCCAAAAATATATGAGGAGCTGAGCTGGGATTAGACCCCAGACCCCCAGCTCTCAATCCCTTGCTTTAACTGCTAGCTCAGCCTTTGCTCACTCTGGCATGGGAAAAGCAATTGGGAATAAGAAGCTATTACTGGGGCAGGCAGCCTATAGGGGATAGTTACAGTTTTTACAGTAATGTATTATTTAGGGCTGGGCTGTGATTTGAGATGGACTCAAACTGTAAATTCAGAAGCACTGCTAGGACTGAATACTGAAAACCCTTGAGTGGAGAAGCATTTGAGTTTGAGGTTTGGGATCTGTTACTGTGGATTTCCAGAGATGTGCCATAGACCTTGGACAGACATCTGTAACACTTATCTCTTGCCCTCAATACTTTGCCATGCAGAAAAAGACAGGAGGGTTTTCTCTACCATGCCATTATGATTCCACCCTTCTTATTAACCAACTCAAGCATAATTAATTATGGAACTAATAGTAAGGGCAAGGCTTTCCCATTATGGTGTTTTTCTTTTCTGCCTCTTATTGCACTGCTGCTTATCTGGAATTCGTGCCAAAACAGGAAAAAAGGATGCTGATATGTTTTATTTGGGCTTTCATTTGAGGATTGCTGGCCGTTTTCAAACTGAATGTAAGGAGAAGGCCACAAGAGTGGCCTGATTAAAAGGATGCAGGAGAATATAAAATGCTGCTCTCCAGAAGCTATCAGACTCCCTGTTAATCTGTGTTGATGCCTTTTGAGCATCAGGGTTAAGAGACAGTAAAGAACATGAGGCAAATGGGATCAAGACAAAAAAAGTGAATTAGTGAATTAATGAAGAAAGATCTTGAGGAAAATGTCCTTGATACCTAAAAATAACCAATAGTGTGTGTTGATTTAAAAGCATGTTTTCAATGCAGGGATAAGTGCACACAGCAGGGAGGAAAATACAAGAGAGGCTGTAGTAGGGAGTGTAGAGGATGAATTTAGCTGACAATAGATCACTAGAGCCTGTGGTATCATGTTTAGAGGATTAAAAGGCTGAACATCTTTGTACTTAATGGAAGATGCTCCTAGAATTCTCAAAAGCAAAAGATGGAGAGAAAATATGTTGCTTGGGAACTGAAATTGTGCACTTTCAAGCCCAGAGCCTGCAAATCTATTCAATGGGGAACCATCAGATGCCTTTCTCAGCACTGCAGGGACCAGCTTCTGTTCCAGGGGATTTGCTGCTGCACAGACCATTCCCAGACACCTGGTACTCAGACTGCATGTCCTGCCCAGTAACCAGGTCACTCCAGGACCAGTTCACCTGCAGTTTAGCTTTAGAGGAAGAGTTTTCAGGGCCTTTCAACCTTATTCGCAGACAAATGCTCTTCTTGAGCAATGAGGGAGGAGGAACCTCAACCTAGAAAGTTTTGCTTTGTTGACAGCACATCAGGCACACGCTGTGGTGTGTCTGTGGTTTCATAGTGGAATACTTCATATTGCTATGCTGGAAATTGCTCTTGGGTATTAACCAGATGGGAGTTTGCTGGGCCAGGACCAAATGGACTGATTCAAATCCAGAAACTACTACAATTTGCTCATCTTTGTCTTTGCTAGAGTTTTACCACACACTCTTTGAATCAAAGTCACCCTTTTTTTAGTAGGGGAGGCATACTCTGTAGGTAACCTGCCCTCTCTAAAAGCCAGTAAATGACGTTCTTGGAGAACAAAGATCTGAGGATGCTCTATAGAGAGGAATAACACGAACAAAGCTGTACCACACATTAAAATCACCAAAACTGCTTCAGGCAATCCAATTGCATCTTTATTAGCATTGTGTTATGATGCTGAACAGAAAATGACAACTGTGAATAAGATAAAGGTCTTCATTGTGCATGAAAAATTCAAATTGTTACTTTAAGGAAAGATTTATTTTTTTTTAAAGAAACACCATAAAACATTTATGATAACATTTTACAAAATTAGGAAGGGGAGAATTGGCTTGAAGTCTGCTAAAGCCATTAAATTTGCATGTTGTTCAAAGCAGTGGTTAAAAAGGCAACAAAAGGGAAAGATCTACAGGGTATGCGTATATAGAGATTCGAATATGTATTTGACAGCTTTATCTGAGCATCAGAAACTGGTGCTTAAATGAGTTTAGGGCTCAACAAAAGTTTTATCTGTGGGTTAGGCTGAGAAATCTGAACAATTAATGATGAATGAACTTTCCGTGTTACATAGAGAAGATATTTGTTCCCAGTATGTACTGGGTACAGCCCAGTCCAGAGACGAGGCTGCTCTATGGAACAGTCGCTGAAAGGGCAGGAAAAAGTTTTACACCTCCTCAGAAACTGAGAGTTTCTCAGTCTAAGCGTCTTCAGGCAACTTTGCAATAAGTTTTGCCTCTTTAAAACACCCAGAGCAAGAACGATGCTCTAGAGAGAGCAGCAGGAGGTGGCAAGCCTGCCAACTCCAAGGCCAGCAGGTCCCTGCTGTATTGTGGAAATGCACAGGCGCGAAGGACCTGATAAAGGACCCCATAACCATAGGGTTATGCTATACTCTTGGGGGCTTTTGGGGTGCCTAAGATGAGGATTCTCCCATGGCAGGGTCAGTGCTGTAAACCCACAGCATAGACTAAGATGGGGATCTGCCCAGACTGGAGATGGTGTTAGGTGAAACCACAGCATAGTTTTATCAGGAAACTTGGAAATAAGCACCTATTGGAGCACAGGGAACGGAGCAAGGATGCAGGGAAAACACACACAGTGAATATCCCACCTCCCACCATGCCAGTGAGACAGATCTCTATCACTCCCATCTGCCCAAGGAATCCCAGTGTGCCAGCCCCATCCTCCTCCATAACTGCTGGGAGAAGCCCCATTGCTGCTCTGAAGCCATCAACCCTCACCCAGCCTCCTGACAAGAAGAGCAATTTGTTCCTTATCTAAGAGAAATTAATTGCGGTGCAGGAGTAAATGCGGGGACTTCAAATGAACCAGTGACTCCGACTGGAAAAGTTGGCACTTGGAAAGCAAACACGAGCAGCAGCAACATCAGTTTGTGTCATGCTGCACTCGGAGAGGCTTGAAATCCCGACTCCGGTCGTCGGAGCGGCAGGAAACCCGCTCGCTGCATTTTGCTGGTTAGTAATTAGAGTTTTCATATTTTATTTATTTCCTCAAACGAAACAAGTAATTATTACACAATCCTCTCCCCACACCAATTTGGAAGATTTATCAATTATAATCTAGGAGAACGGCCCCGTGTTACACTTCAAATGCGTCTCATTAAAGGCATTTTTTAGGGAGAGTGGTGGAAAAACAAAGAACTGCTGTGCTGTTGTCTTTGCTTTCGCTTTAATGTCGGGTTCAGAAGTAATGATGTTGGGAACAATCATTCTTCAGGCCTCTGTTTCCTTGTGTTTGCTCATTAAACATAAGAACCAGGTGCTCTCACGGGGAAATGCTCATTCTAACATTGGCTTTAGAAATCAAAAGTCTCTTCAGTTTCACTAACAAGCGCAGCATCGTGGGGAAGGGACCAGGGGGAAGAAGCAAGCAGGACCTGCTTTACAAATGAAATATTAGTACCCAGCCCTGCGATATTAGCTCATGGAAGTTGTCCTGATTTGAGAGAGAGATTGGTGGGAGGCAGATGATTACAAGCTGTTGATGCTGTCTCATGTTCGGGGTTGGTGTTCAGAGCTCCCAGTGAGAGCAGGGCTCCTTTGGGAGCAGCTCAGAACAGTGGAGGTTGGTTCCGGAGCTCATCCTTCTCTGGATGTACCTGTCCATTTCCATTGATAGGCTGGGGTGACCAGCTTTCTTGTTTATGCAGTGTTCCTGTTGTTTTGAAAGGCATTTCAAGCTCCTCTGTGAGCAGTCCAGTGACCTAAGTGTGGGCATCTTGTGCTGCTTTGGACTCCTCAGGCCCATGTGATGGGGTTGCGTCAGGGCTTGAAAGATGGAAAAGCATCTTCTGGGTGAAGTTCCTTTGGATTTCCTGAAGTTTCTGTAGGCAGAAATTAGGAGCCCAAAGTACAGGTCCAGGCTTGGAAGCTGCCTTAAAACTCAGGATTAAGATCTCAGGATGATTTTTTTTCCACTAGTTTTTCATATGAGGCATACCAGGTTTTGACAGCCATAAGGAAACAGAGCTTATCTGTTGCATGGATGCTGTCACAAGGTGCCAAGGGAGGGAGGAAAATGCTTCCCCTTTGGGTGGATGCACAGAAGGTGGGATGAATGCAGGAGGCAGAGCTGCATGTAATGACCTTTCTGTGTAGAAATGCCCTTGAGTATTTTGGTGGAATACTGAGGACTTTCATATTCCCACAGAAACATAAATCCTTTTGTTGTGGAGTAGAAAACTTCCATTGCAGTAGGGAAGGCTTTTTGCAAGATCTCAACCAATGCTTATTTTAGCACCACTTTGGTGAAGAAGCTCCAGGCTGGACCTTTATTTGCCCTGATTTAAATCAGTGCCTCCCCCTGGCTGCGAGCAACAGGAGTGGCAAAGGAAACACGTGCTGGGGACACCAGCCAGTCTGTTCAGGGGCTCATTGAGCCTTCATTAATAATTACTCAGATTACAAACTGGCCTAAATGGGCTTTGCTGCAGCACCTTATTGGAGCTGCTCCCAGCCCCAGCTGCTGCACAGCTCTGCTCACCAAACCCCAGCGCCTTTGAGCCATCCCATTGATGCAGGACCTGAGGCTCTGTGTTAAAAGCTGTGAATGCTGCTCTCCTGCTCCTAGCCCACCTTCCCAGAGCCACTCGCTTAAACTTTTTACTTGTCCTGCAGGAAAGCCTGTTAGTGGGAAGATATCAAGGGGAATCTGTGTAGATCTGATTGGCAAGCTGTGTTCTTAGTTCTTGGTGCTTTTTTGAGTCGCCGTCTTTTCCCCGGCAGTGCCTTTTAATTCTGGTTTTATAGCTGACCTTGTTACTGTTGTTAGTACAGTTTTTTCCTTTCCCTTTTTTTCGGCGTAGCACTTCTGTAAATGTTTTTGTTCTTTGTTCTAGTTCACTGTCCCTTTGAGGTTCTCTCTGATGTCTAGTCAGTGGCATGTTTTTGATAAAGCCTTCCCTCGCTGGTGCATCTTCTCTCCAGGTATCAAAAATCAGGGCAATGGTTATTGAAGGGACGCTCATTAGAGTGATATATGATTTCGCTGCTGCTGCTGCCGCTAAGGAGTGGGTGCCTCCAAGTCAACAAATGGGCCAGCATTTAAACAAAGAAGCAGGAGACCTGCCCTTTCAGACCCACTGCGTAAAGCCTCCGCTGAGCTCTGGGCCTTTGTGTGAGGGGCTTTGATTGCCACATGTGTGAGGGGGAAAGCAGCATGCTTGGAAAACTGCCTGCTGGCTGTATCCCACTGGAGACTGGTCCCATACCTGCCAACAAGGGGCAAGAGTGGTTTCCTACAGCAGATCTGTGCTTGGAGGTTCAAGGGGAATAAAATGGGAAGCAGGGCAAAATGAGCTCTGTTTTGTACCTCTGTGCTTCAGTGCGCAGGAGGGGGATTGTGAGATGGACACAGGGTTCCCATTGGGGTTAGAAAGTTCATAAAAGCCTGCTGGCACAACCACCATGGTGTTGTCACTCCATGGGAAGCTGAGCTGGCTCTCCCCCCCCCAGTGATGCTAAGCAGAACTAAGTCTTTGGCTTCAAGCTCAGCCCAACCAAAAGAATCTGTTGAGCAGAACCCAAGTTGCACACAGTTCGAAGTGGTTTCTTTGTGTTCAGTGTAAAGCTCTGCCTCCTGAGAACCACCTCCTCTATCGACCTGTCCCCAAGCACTGGGGTAGCCCAATGCACAAGGTATTTCTGAACCTGGCATAAAACTTGTTGCATCTCCTTGAAGTCCTCTATGGACAGAGAGCAAGCAGGGAGGACCAGCAGCTCCAGGCTTTTTGTAGCACCCAAATGGAGAGCTGGGGAATCTGGGGATCCTCATGAAAGGGAAACCGGTAGTCCCACATCTGTACTTTCCCAGCCATAGGCTTTTTGTCTTGGATTATTCAGGAACCTTTCTTGTGTTATACATGATAAATAGGCTTTCCTTGAGTCTCTCTTATGTTAGAGGTTTAACAACGCAAAGGGCTTTGTTCTGGTTACAAGCAAAGAACATCTCTAAGTTTTGTTTACACCAAAGGGCAATGGCATAATAATCCTCTGTGCATCATGCAAGGGCTTGCAACAGGAAAGGTAATGTCTAATGACCTTCATTTCTTAAATGCCTTCCAAAACTCCTCCTCAGACACTAGAGGTTGAAGCTCTGCAAGTGCACTGAAAAGTAAGCAACAGAGGGGAAAATGAGCCACTGAAAGGTCAAAGACAGTGTCTGAGCCAGGAGACTCGGCTGCTTTGATTATGCCAGTGCTGCCCTATATTCTAAGAACCTTTAGGAAATTAAAGAAACTGAGTTGAACAAAGCTGAAGTTAAAAACAAGATTGAGTGGCCTCTGGTGATGCCTTTTGTACTTCTGAAACAGCGCAGGATGCTGCTTCCTGACCAGGCAGGTCCCACTGGCAATGCTGAGGATCCAGCAGAAATGCTGCTGGAGCCGAATGTGACACAGATTCCCAGGACCATCCCAGAGCAACTCAAAGTAGACTGAAAAGAAATTCAGCCTTAAATTGTCTTCATGGTTTCATTTTAGGAATCAAAGCAGCTGCCAAGTGCAAACACTGGAAGTAGATCCCTTAATTTAACATTAACATTTGCTTGTTGCAACTTGATAGACATACTCCAAATGCACCACTGCTTTGTTCTAACTCTAATTCACTCATCCACACCTGCCTAAACTGCTGGTGACTTTCTCAGTTGGATGCACATGTACATGTCCTGGTGTTGAGCTGCGTCAGCAAACCCTGTGCCTTGTTGCTTTAAAAAGGTTGCCAAATGCTTGTTTGGTGCCAATGAGCAAGCTTCATGCAGCCAAAAATGAAATGCAAATGGGGGGTTTGGCCCATTGCTGGTGAGACTCTTCAAAGCAGGACTCCCCTTCCTGTGATGTGAAGACTTTGACATGGAAACCCCCCAAGCAAGAACAACTCTCAGAAGGGATGCCAGCACCTGGTAAAATCAAAGCTTTGAAGATGGGCCTCCCCATTGATAGAAGTCTTTGCATAAGTATCCTCCTATCTCCTCTGATGCCTTTCCAGTGTCAGCAAACTGGAAGCTACAAAATCAGGAGAGGGGTGGGATCCCTCTGATGCTCCCTCCCTGGAACAGCAGGTCTTGGGTTTGCTGGAGGCTACCCCCAAACCTACAGATGGGTCCAACTGACCTTTTTCTGCCTGACTAAGGGGTCTGGCAGGTGAATTCTAGCAGATCTTGCTGGGGTAGTTGGAGATGTTATCACACCTCCACTTCCCTTCTGCCTGTCCTGCCCTCTGCTCACCACTCCCTTGTGGAACTGGCAGAGCACCATGAGCACTCGAGGGGAAACCCAGTGGCTTTGAGTTGGGTGAGGAAGGGAGGGGTTTGTACCAGTCTCTGCCGGGTAAAGTCTTTGATTCCCTGTGCTGTAGGAGCAGAAACCTCCTGCATGGGCAGGGTAAGGGAGATAGCGGTGCAGTAACAGCACCAAAACCTTTTGTGGATCTTGCCTGCTAGAGCCCTAGTGTGCAAAGATCTCCCCAGGGGAGATGATGGTGTGGCAAACAAGGGTAAATGCTAAGGCTTGTTTTCACTGTGTCATTGTGGTATCTTCCAGTGGAAGCACAATGCTTTCTATCATCTTTTCCCCTGACTTTCTCAAGAAGAGAACCTGTCACTTCATACTCTCCTCTTCCTCAGGCTGTTCTTCACCAAAGCAATGCTTTCCCCACACCAGGTAGGGTATCAGTTGCCTCACAGATTATTTGATCAGGCACCTTTCACTTTAATGACCTGCTGAATTACAAGGAAAAACTATTTTCTGGTCTAAATTCTCTCTTACAGAGGAGATTTAAAGCTCTCATTTTAACTCATCCCCAAAAAGATTTCCACTAACAGACCTTAAGGAGCAGGAAGGAGTGAGGCTTCATCTCTCTTTTCATCCTTTCCTCTAATCAAGTGCCACTCCTCAGCACCCTGCAGTACCTGTCTTGGAGCCTGTTTCGGGGTGTGGGTTGTCCTCTGGCCAGGAAGGAAAGGGGTGGAAATGAAAAGAAAACCCTCAGGCTCTGCCAGGAAGAGGAACTGGGAGTGCAGTGGTTTGGGCACACAGGCCAGGAGAAAGATGCTGGCTAAACGTCATTGCAAGTCATTTGATGTATGGATAAAGGGCAGGAGGAGTCCATGCATCACTTCCTGATTGCATTCCTTTGGAGACCGATGTGGGCTGCATTCCTGAGAGCATAGCTGATGAGAGATGTGTTCCTTCTCTGCTTGTCTTTCTCCAAATCCTTGAAGATCTAGTCTTCCTAGCATTGGGTACTCTGGGAGGGAAATGGATGCTTGCATTGAAATGCCCAGGAGAGGGCTGTGGTGTGGGAAGGGGGATCCCTCTCAGGGTCTCACATGGAGCATCGCTGCTCTTCCGTCTTCATGAAGGGAAGCTCAGGTAGTTTATTCTTGTGATTTCAATGTTTCACTTCTGAACCAGAAATCCCACTGCTTATGTCCACCAGACCCCAAACTGGAACTCTCTGTTAAACACAAGACTGGAAGTATGTTGAAATTTCACATTATGCTCCTAATGAATTATCTGTTTTAAAAGGAGAAACAGTGAAGAATTGCTGGCGTAAGTGTGGAATAAGATTTTTTCAAAGGAATTACCCCAGCCAAGGCCCAGGATAAAAGTATTTTCAATAATAGCATTAGACCAAGAAGAAGCGCAGCAAGAAATGCCAACAGTAGTCTCAAAATGCTTAAGCAACTTGAAATCTCAAGATGAAAAGGCACTGTACACTATTTACTCTTCTTAATGCTGAATTGTACAGAAGTACATTTATATTTTATACCTCTTTGAACTGGGAAATATGTATAATTCCCACAAGAGGATAAACTACTTTTGCACTGAAGGATTAGAGAGGTGCTGTTTGAAAGACAATTTAAGGTACAGTTCTAAAAGGAACCTTGACAGTAGGTCTGGCTTCTGCTCCTACACTTTCATTTGTGCCCAGGATTGGTGGATCACGTCCCTGTTTTGAGAGTGAAGGCAAGGGAGGTGAATGTATGTAGTCTTGGCACATCTTAAGCAAAGAGCTGTGTTATTTGAAGGTGGAGTTCTGCTTGAAAATCAAGGGGCTGATAAATGTCTTTGCTTTCCGGCCTTTGTGATGGTCTCCGCCACTGTGACCCATTGGACCTTGTCTATCTGCAGCCACAGCCTTTGTAAAGCACTTGCACAGCAGCACATCTCCAAACCAGGGAGTGGAAAGTGCTCGCTCTTGCTGAACGTTCCCATTTGAACCCAACCCATCATCTCCTCAGATGCATTTCTCTGTTGGGAGGTTATTAAGAGTGACAAGCCTCTAGTAATGTAAGCTATCATTTGAATAAGGCAGCTGCTGTGTTCTGCAGGTGACTCCTTTGTGGTCACGCTCAGAGGAATAGTGTAAGGAATGATCTCACACGCCTTTAAACTTCATCATGGTGCACAAAGGGTAGAAAAGATAAATAAAAGCCAAACAGCATTAGCTTGCACCATCAGGTTAGCAAGCTCTATCACATCAGCTGGAATGGGTGGAAAGGGATACTGCCCTTTCTGAAGTGAGACAGTACCTGAGTCATTATTTGCTTGATACACCCCCGGATACAACCAGTAGCCTAATAGGGCCAGAACTATTTTATTGGGATGACACAATCCCATTTATCCAAAGGCCTCCTGTCCAGTGACTTTGTCTGCTCTCCAGCAGGGCAGCTGAGGGGATGCCAGCTTGGCTATGCTCATCTCAACCCGTGTTCCTGATGGCTTGTGTTTGGCTAATTGTGGAGAACTCTTATTTGCTATGGATCCACCACTTGAAACATGCTCCGGCCATGGGCTTGATGCTGGTGTGAGGGAGCATGGCTGCTTTACCCCTGGGGCACTGCCACCAGTGGGAATTTCTAACCAGAGGTTTCTAACCAGCAAATATGGGTTTGAAGACTCCATTGTACCAACCCACTGTGGGGAGGGGAAGAGGAGCAGATAATGAGCTGCTGCATGATCAACCGCAAGAAGAAGGTATAAAAGATAGAGACCATTAGAAAAGAACAAGGCTTTAAATGCCATCTGAGATTTTAGCTGAAAAGGCCTTTATTAGGTTAAAGAAAAAAAAAAAATCTACATTTAACAATATAGAGTACCCAGTCCTGTAGATTTCCACCGCAAACTCCTCTGAAGTAAACTACAAAGGGTTGTGATGTTTCTTCTTTCAGACTTTTTTTATATGAACTTTTTTTAAGGCACCGTATCCCAGTGAACTATCCTCCATTTCTTTTTCTTGCTGAAGCTGCAGATGTACATTATGCTAGTGTGAAAAAAAGCTAATTAAACTGCATAGGCTCTGCAGGAGGCAGCGAAGGCCTGCAGTGCACGGGGGATGATTGATTTGGACTGTCACACAGCTCTGCTGGGTGTCATAACTTAGTGACAAATAAAGGATTACAGTGTCCCAGAGTAACTCTCTCCCTTTTATTGTTCATCAGACATCAAAGCACAAAAGCATATTAGCATTTTTAATAAGTAGTTAGGTCAGTTGTGGCTTACAGTTTGGAATTGCTTGATGTAAAACTGAAAAATGAAAGAAAAAGCCAACTTAGTGGTAGATTAAAAAATATAATACCCACAGGGCAGCAGTGATTCTCCCATTGCTTTCCATCGGGAGTGTGTTATTTGTCTAAACCATGCAGGGAATGCGGGTTCCCAGCCCATTGTCTGAACGCTAAGATCTCTAGTTAAAATGTTTTCAACTTAATGTTATTTTTGTATCTGAAAAGCAATTATTGAACTTCCAGCATTATAGGCCTGTGTGGTGCATTATTCATAGGGAGTTTATTGTTTTCTGCTTACAATTAGGAGCATAAAGTGATATTTTTCTCTAAATCACCTTATCTCTAATGAACATGTATCCCTGGAAATAAAATGGTGAGGTTCTTGTATGTTTAAGAAAGTCTAATTTGAGGGTGTTTACTTAAAATAAACAGAACTTGGATATGAAAATGCGAACCAGGGTGGAATAATGAAGCTGGTGTTCTTATCGGGATACAATTAGCTCGGCATAATTGCTAACCTTCCCCTTTGAAGTGGGCAGAGTTCTTTCTGATGACGCTGCTCTGCTCTGCAGCAGCAGGAGGAATGGCGTGACTGGGGTAATGTGTGTGAGGGATGCTGGGCTGGTCCTTGGCTTGTGTCTGTGCATTCACACTGCCAGCCTGTGTGACCCCGCCTGCAGCACCCATCCCTCCCCGCCCTGATAGCTAGAATGCATTCCCTCCTAAATGGAGGTGACCCAAGTGATGGCAGCGTAGTGATTCCCAGCCGTTGAAGGACTGTCACCTTATGACCGGTGGAGAGCCTGCTTCCAGCACTGCATAAAGTTGTTTATAAAAGCCATATAAATACCATACAGGGTTTGAGCTAAAGCTTCATATATGAGTATCTTGGCTGGAAACACGGTGCTTTATGAAGGAACTGATCAAAACCAGAGCTAGAGGGAGATGTGAAGTTGGATGGCCCCAAAGCTCCTATTCCATCACCACCCAGCCCCATGTGCACTGGTGGCTGGTGATAGCGAGCTCTGGTTCTGGTCATGGCCAGACTTGAGGCCCCCTGTCCTCCCTGTGAAAAGGCTGCAATAAAGATGCAAACTCCACTTTCCTGAGCTCCTCTTTTAATGGCATAAAAGTCACTGAAACAATATCAACATGTGAGATGCAATCACTAAAATCGGTTCATTCACCCCAAAGCACCGGCATGGTTTTTGATCACTGGTTTCACTGTTATCAGTTGCTATCCTAGCACTGTCATTAACACAGAGCTATTATCTTTTATGCTGGTGTTTGGGAAATTAACCCTTTACTAACTGCCCTCTTTTATCTTGATACTTGTATCTGTCTCTGCTGCTGCATATGCAAGTGCAATCCAGCACTAAGAGCATCCAGGATGTTTTGGGTGGTTGGAGATGCATTTTCTGACTCTACTCTGCAAAACAGGCAAGGAGCCCGAAAGTTTCTTCTGCAGCTTCTGTGACAATGCCACTTTTCAATGGGAAGGTTCACTGAGCTCATCTCGGATGTGCCTGTTGTGTTCCCTTCCCCAGGCTGGCACAGGCGCTTGCAAGAGATGATGGTACCAGGCTCCAACAAGACAACAGCATCCATCTGTGTGGTCAGTGGCCTGCCCAGGGCCGGGGGGGATCTTCTGTTACTCCCAGTTACCTCCTTATAGTTCTAGTTTTCTTGCCCCCTTCCTTTTTCATCCTTTTTTTCTTGCCCCTCTACAAGCTGCCTTCCTGCCCCACCAGCACCAATGGACATCCCTCTGTCAAGGGCAGCAGCTGCCAGAGTGGGAAAGCTGCATTAGGAAAGAATAACATGTAGTTTTAAGCTGACTCTTTATAGAGTTTAAGAGCTGAAAACAAAGAAGAAATCCAAGGTCTCTGTGGAGCTCCAGCACTTATGCTGTGGACCATCAATGGTGCAAGACCACATTTAGGGGACTGCTGGAATGGGCCATATGAGCTGTAAAGGCGATATAGTTTTTGTGTTATCCCTGGAAAGATGTTCGTCCTATTTTATAACAATTCTTTTAATACTTTTTAGAATGAAAACTTCATTTTCTTGGTATGAAATTACCTTTTTGTAAAAAAGAAATAAAAAGAACATACCATGAGAAAAAACCTGGCTCTTGGATGCCCATGTGAAAGGCACCTTATAAATACCTGTGATAAATAAGGAAAATAGACATGGAAGTAATCTCAAGAGGTTGCCTTTCTTTTTCAAAGACAAGAAAATGTTTCTCAGTTAAAGAAGAAATAACACTATTAACCCATCACCTTGTGCCTACACAAAAGGTACTTAAGATGCAGTGGAAACGTCCAAAGAACACAGAACTGTATTTGCCATTCTGGAAGTGCCAAAACCATGAGACACGGTGCAGGAATTTTTGATGATGGAATTTCCGCCTAAATTTCATTTCCTTTCTTAGGGTCAAATAAAACCTTTCATTTAATTTTAATGCTTTTTAGCAAATCCAAACTTACCAGACTTTGGGGTATTTAAAGCTACACCCAGGACTGAATTTTGCAGTGTGAATCCACCGCTAGGATTTGTGTTTGTCACAATGAATTTTGATTACTGTTTGTTCTTGAGGCTACAAGGACGTGCTGGAAGCGTCCATCTTCATAGAACAGATGAGTTGGAAATCTCAACAGGACACTGGATTTGGATGGAGGAGACTCTTAATCTTGGCAGGAGCCAGCAAGTTCTTTCTGTACTCACACTACAAAAGACAATTTGCATGAAGATTGCTGCAAACTCCAATCCTCAGGCTCTTGTTTGTTGCAGTGGCTTCCTCCTTCCCTCCCAAAAGAGACAATACTGTGAACTGATTTTGTGTCAGACACATCAGCATAATTCATGCATACCTGCTCGGCGTTTTCCACTTATTTCTCTAGACCCCAGTGGGATGTGGGAGTCTCCATTTGTGAATCCTGTGTGCTCACTCCCTCTTGTAATTTGGGAGGCTCCTGCATATCTGAAAATGATGGTTTCATTTGTTTTTCCAGGTTCTTACTGAATCACTTGTTGGTGCACAAGTGACATTCCAAGCACCGGATTAATGAAAGCGCCTTTCTTCTTTGTGCAAGTTGTATTACGTCAGAAATCTCTCCACACGCACACCAGTTCCAGTTATCTGATTGATGTACTTAGACATCACGCATGAAATATGCCTTTATTCATGTATTTGTGTCTCTAAGCTGAAAAGGACCCTTTATTCTGGAGGAAGAGTCCCGCAGCTCGGAGCTGAACTGCACAGCTCCGTCAACAGTTGAGCTGGCTGCTCGCCAAACCCAGCCTTATCTCTTCAAGCAAAATCAGGGGAAGGAACCACAGGAGTGAATATGGAAAGATCCATTTGGAAGCAAACCCACAGAAACTCATGATGTCACTTCAAATCCGTGGCTGGCAGACGCTGGCTGGTGCTTGGTGCGCATCGGTCCCGCTATCAACAGTGGGGCTCCTCTCGATGCCCGATGGGGAAGCAAAGGGCAGCATTTATCTGACCCTAAAAATCATTACCTGAGGACTTTGCTCTTAGGGCTATATGCTCCATGTGCTGCACAGCGTGGAGCGGAGAGGCTGGGGGGGGAATCTGGGAAAGCCTGGTGAGGAGAGAAGTGTTGGCAGTGGGTATTTATGGCACGGGAGCCTCAGCCAGATGAGGGCACCACAAGGGAAGACCTAACAGGCAGAGGAGAAACTGGTGGGGAACAGGTAGAGTGCAAAGAACAGTGCTCTGGTTACCTATATAAATATATATACATACATATAGGATGCATACAGGAAAATCATGGCCATCACCTGCAGTTCTGAGTATGCAGTGCTGTATGAGGTTACTTAAAGTGGACTGTGGGATGAGCTGACAGACCACTAACATCTTAGGCTGCCTGCAAATGAGTCCTACAAGGGCAGCCTGGGAGAGGCTTGAAGGTTACCATTGCTGAGGGAGGAGGAGAGGACAGCACAAGGCTTAGGATGCTGTTTTGTGGTCAGGTTTCTGGCCTGATGTCCTCAAGCTGCAGGTATGTTGCTGCTGAGACCTGCTGGGATCAGAAGCACTGAGCCTTCAGCATGGATGATGCTGATCTGAGGGCAAAATGTGATCTCTGGGAACTGTTTCCTTCACTCTTTCTATCCCAAACATGGACATCTGGGGAAGTTTGGATAAAGAGCTGAGGTGGGCTTTCTTCCCATGCACCTGGAGGCAGGTGGAGGTGGCTGTAGTTTTGACCAGGTAAAACACTGATAAATAAGTTCTCATTCTATAAGAGCCAGTGATGCTCCAACCATGATCTGTCCCACCATAGTCTGGAGGAGTTTGCATTTGAATTGCCCTGACATCCACCATTTTAAACCCCATCCTAGGACTTTGACTTCCTTTTTGAATAATGCCAGAGACATGGGGCTGCTCAGAAAGCCCATTTCCTAAAGGCTTTCCATAATCCATGCACTGTCAACAACCCCACACAAAGTGGCGCCTTAGCAAGCAAACCTAGCTGAGAAGACAGAGCCCATAGGGGCTTAATTTCTCTCCTGTCTCACCCCAAAGCAGGCCATGGCTAATGCCAAAAGGGGTTTATGTTATTACTGCAAGAGCTGTTGGATAGAGTATTTCAGTCACAAGCTTCCTATTTACTTTATTGCTTTTAACACTCGGCTGATTTAAGCACATGTTGCTCTGGAAAGAAGCAGCAGCATTTGTATAAAAGCTTTTTGAGAACTATTTGTGCATCCCTTGCAAAAGCCAAGTCTCTCAATGGCCAAGAGGAGAAGCAAAGCCCAAAGGAATTTTTCACTAGACGCTCCAAAATATGAGAAGAGTAAAGCAGAGTGATAGCAGGTCTGCGCAAATACCTAAGTATGGCCATGTAATATATATTATAGAGTGTGCAGAGGATACACAGATTTATGGGGAGCGCAGAACAGCTTTTGCACAACAGCAAAGTGCTTTTTCTTCCCTTCTTTTTTTCAGCTGGGAGACAAATGAGCTAAAATGGCAGAGACAGAATGGAAAATCTAAGCAGACTTGGATCTGGACTAAATGTACTAGCGGGACAGAATGTTAATTTTACCCAGATTTGGTTTCACTTGGGAAAAAACCATCACTTTGTCTCTCAGAGCTGTGTGCGTAATGTATAAATGGGGCACTTCCCCATGTCACTGAATTGACAGATATGGCCGGGTCAGCTTTGCTCCAATTCCCCCTCCACTGGAGATATCTCAGCACATGGCCTCTCTAAACACATATAGAATAACGGAATGATTTAGGTTGGAAAGGAACTTAAGATCATCCAGTTCCAAACCCCTGCCATGGGCAGGGACACCTCACCCTAGATCATGTCACCCAAGGCCCTGTCCAACCTAGCTTTGAACACTGCCAAGGATGAGGCATTTACCGCTTTTCTGGGCACCCTGTACTGATGCCTCAGCACCCTCACAGTAAAGAACTTCTTCCTTATATCCAACCTGAACTTCCCCTGCCTCAGTTTGAACCTATCACCCCTTGTTCTATTGCTATACAAGTTAGGGGTGAAGCTGGGAGCCTTAACTCCAAGTTCCTTGCAGCAGACCTTAATTAAAATGGGAGTTGTAAAATTAAGATTAAATTAAGAACATTGATTCAATTAATAAGACACTTAAATAATTACACAGAGTTTGCTGTGAACAGTTTGATATTCGACCCCTGCTTTAGCTTATTCCTGATTTGATGAAGATACCCAACCATCAAAAAGACTCAGGTAATTAATGTTTGCATAAGCTATTTTTAACCACTCATTCTTTACCAAGTGCACTCCCTTCTCCTTTAGAAATAGAACATTTCAGACATACTTTAGAGAAAAACAAGGAAATTCCCCCCTCCCCAAAAAAGCCCAAGGAAAAGTTATGATAGCAATATAAATGGCAACATGATGGGTTTGTTGTGATTGATTTTGTTTCATACAAAGAAGAACATGCATGTGTTAGTGTAACGGTGAGGCTAATGAAAGCCCTGTCTTTGGTGCAGGTGAACAGGGTAGAGCACCTGAAGAGGTGGAAAAAGCAACTGTGAACATTGCTGGTGATGGTCTGCTTGTGTCTGAGTCCTGCCAAGTGACACTTACCTGAGGGTAAGGACCAGGGACTGAAATCAAAGGACTCCAAGGCTGCCTAGCAGTCTAGCAGGGAAGAATGTACCTTACGCTATAGAGCATCTCTGGTTCACAGCAGCGTGGGGATTAGGAGGAGAAAAATAACCCTGTTTGTAAGGTCTTGCTGTCCTTTTCCTCTGTGTCATCCACCAGCCTGGTTGGGCGAGGAGCATTTGCAGTGAAGGATAATTTCTGCTCTGCATTGCACACAGAAAGGCCTCCTCATGCATGATGCAAAGGCGATGTCCAAAGGGGGCCTGACCTCCTCTAATAGCAGTAGCATAAAAATACTGTGCTGCAGGATCACAGCAGCATCTGAAACTTTCCTTCGGTCATTTTCTTTCCTTTTTTCTCATCTCTTCGGGCCCTTTGGTCCATATGTTGCTAATTTTCTGTCTTTTCAAAGCACTCTGTTTCATTTAAAGTCAGAATACATTCCATTCATCAGCATGAATGCTAGGGGAAAGAAAAGATCCTGAAGGTCAGCTTTCCCCTTCATATATAAAATAAATGAGCCAAAGCACTGTGTTTTTTAACTTTAGCTTATTACTTTTTCTTAATCTACTTTATAGGTCTACTGTGCGAGATTACAGGAGTTAAGTGATCACTCCTAGAAAGGCTTCTTGTATATTCTTGCAAGAAAGAAGTCCCTCAGAAACACAGCCCTTTGTAGTCTGATCTGCTGAGCCAGACTTTGGCCAAGCTGGTGTGCCAGTCTAGTGACATGCACAGTACCCAAAGGACTTCCCTCACCAGGAGCTCTCTTTTACTTGCTGTCTATCATGCTTATCTCCTTTGCTAAGATATTGCACCTACACCCTGAAATCTGTGCAGGGGAAAACAGTGGGGTTTTGAAGTAATAACTGAACAGATCATAGTGGTACTAAGATGAGATAGACTGTTAAATCATTTGAAACCGAGAAAATGATCCACTCATTTAAATCCTGTTGTCGTAGAGATGTGGTTTGTTTGTAGAAGGCCATCATAGGATTATATTTCTGGCAGGACTTGTAGCAGATTGCCATGCAAAGCGTTAATCTTATCAGTAGCCTGCTATTTTCTTGCTTCTCTACACTTTGCAATGACAAAAGCTGGTCTCCCCCCCGCTGTGACAATGACAACTCAGCCCACATCAGCCTTCACAGGCTGGAGTGAACCGGGAGGCACAGCCAAACCCAAAGTCAACTCAAGAGCCAGATGAACCTTTCTTTACAAAACCTCAGACCACATGAAAGTGCCTGGATCTGTGTTCTCTTATGAACCTGGAGCCTGCGCCAAGTTAGCTAAAATGTTCATCAAGGCTTATCAAGACTCAGATCTTTGCAGTGAATCTCAGCCTGAGAATTGAACTAACCCAAGTTTGGGCTTCAAACCAGCCAGGAGGCAAGTGTCTGGAGCAGGATGAAGTGCTGAGTAGACGGTGGTTGGGTTTCCCCCATCCCCAGGCTGCATTGCTGCTTTACATGGTGGACAGACTTGCTTGAGAACCCAAATCACCCCAAATGTAAGCCATGAACAGGATGATCTTAAGGTCCTTTCCAACCCTAATTATTCTAATTCTATGAAGGGGTTGGGTTCACCTGAAATTTTGCTGCTGCTCCTTTGCTCAGCCACTTGGCCAGGTCCAGCTGAGGCTGCAGCCTCCTGCCTGGGTTCTGATGGGTGCCATTTATCAGCCCTTTCGTGCACCTTTCCACTGTAAGCTCACTTAGGCAGAGACCTGCTGTTAGTTCAGAGCACTCACATGGAGTCTCGACTCATAAGTAATATCAGGAAAGTTCCTTTCAGTGCTTTGAGATGCCAACTTGCATCTGGCAGTCCTTTGGAGCTGGCACTTCATCAGTAGATGAACAAAGCCAAGTAATTCAGTGCAAGTAAAACTATTACAATTTGGGGTATTTCCAAAACAGGATCCTGAGCAGAAACAGAAAAAAACCAAGAGAAAAGAGATGGAAGGAGCAGGCAGGGAGGGGCTTTAACAGCTGTCAGCTTTAGATTTGGTATAAATAACATTTCTGGCTGTTTTGAAGGAGTTTAGGAGTTGCATATCTGTAAGTGAAAGTTTCTTGCTTTGCAGAGTGGTTCCATCAATCTAAATTAAGGGTGTTCAGTGAGAACCACTGCTACTGAAGAAATCACAGCCTAGAAACCAGTTAGCAGGCAGGCAGCTGTTCTTGGATGCCTTTTCACCACGGGGCTATTTGATCTCTCTTGAGGTTGATACAAGCCCTGCAGATGGTAATGGGTTCTTTTTGAACAACAGGCCTGCAATGTTTCTGCATCTGCAATTGAAAACGCTGCGGCAATGAAAGGAAGCGGAGTCTTTTAGGTCTTGTTTCTGGCTCTACCACTAATTCATGCATGACCTTGGGCAAGCCAAAAAGCATCTCTGACCTCAGTTTACCTAGTGAGAAAATGGGAGTGGTAACACCCAGCCTCCGCAGCATCCAAGATTTCACTCATCTGTGTCTGCTGAGACAAGTGAATCATCTCTCTGCCCATCCTCATGCTCATCGTTCCCTCTCCCGGCATCAGCCTCTCCTTACACACTGATGCTTATAGCTCAGTGTTGGAGAGAGTTATAACCTGGTCCTGACCTCTGAGCAGGCAAGTATGTGCTGTGCTAATCCATCATGATATCATCCTGCTGATCACCTGATGCTTTCCGTGATATACGCTCCTTGCTTTCAACCAAGAAATAGAATTGCTCTTAGAACAGCACACACACAATTTAAAGCCTGAATTTCCATCTTGTGCCACATTCAGGTTGCACACAATTAATTTAACACCCAGCTGGCAGTAAAATTAGGTACTTCCTGAGCATTATGTTTTTTAAATTGCTTTCTTAATGCTTTCTGCTCTATCAGGGCTGTCCTACTGAGGAAAGGGCTGATGTCTTCTCCCACATTCAACTTTTCTCTCAGCATTGCAGTACAATGGAAAGCAGTCTCCCTCTTGCAAATGTGACTTTTTATCAAACAGGCTCTCCAGAATTCCTGCACATCTTCCATGTCTGGAGGTGGTTTCAGATCCATAGCTTCTGGGTTCATTAGACCCACCACACTGCTTGCTTAGTAGGGACACTATCCATGGCGCATCCTGGGGCAGTGAGGGGGACCCCTTGCCAGGAAGGATTTTAATGTCCAGTTTAGCTCTCTGAAATGGAGATTGGATTCTGGCTCTGGGGGCCATGAAACCAAACTGAATGACAGGCAGCAAAAGCTATAGCAAGTCACAACAGTTTTCTTAACCTGCAAGGGAGGGGAGGGATGGAAGGAAGTACCTTACACAAGGCATCCCGTGTCTGATTATACTCCATGCATCCACGGCTATTGAAACTCTCTGATTCCCCTTGTTGAGATTTAGCTGCAACATCCCATTTGTTACAAGCAGATATGTAAAGTCTCCTTGGTATTCAGGTTCATTTAAAGATTTACATTTTGTATTTCCTTGCTCTTTTTCTGACGATGTACATTAAACAGAATTGTAAATGTTTAGGAAAATCAAAGCTATTCTTAGATGCTTGCAATTCCACTAAGTTTGTATTCTCTAATTTGCGCCATGAAAGAAAAGGTAATCTGGGAGAGGAGCTTGTAGTTTGCTTTTTGAGGTTTTCTTTGCTGCTTTTCCATTGAAACTTGGGGCTCAGAGCGATGTTTCCCAAGGCAGTTTGAAAGCCTCCTCAGTAACAGTTCCTCTCCAAAGGACATCTGCAGCTCCTCTCTTACTTTTCCAGGGAGCTGTTTGAGGGGATTTTAAAGTTAACGGCAACAGAACCAGCTCCAGCAGATGTCCAGAAGCTGGACTCCTCTACCCTGGCAAAACTGGTGATTGAGGAGTGAATTCTGCCTAACTGGTGTCTTACATGAATGCTGTGATTGCCAGGGCAGAGTGCAGTGCCCAGCGCAGCACTGAGGCACAGCCACTGCTGTAATAAACTTAATATCCTGAGCCAGAATGCCAGCCTTGTCCCTTCCCTGAGTACTTGGCCAGTCCCATTGATGCTAACAGATTCCCAGTCCATCCCTGCTTACATCAGAGCTGTGAACTACTATGGGGGGAGTGAGCGAGAAGAAGCGGTTTCAGATTAGGATCTCTGGAAGACAGTCACTCCCTGGGTAAATCCAAGCTAGATGAAATCTGCCCTCCTTTATTCTTCTTTCCGCACAGTCAACACCTTGAGAAAGTTCAGCCCCACAATTCCAGCTGGGAAAGGAAATGCTGAAGACAATTCCCAACCGGCAGAACAAGAATTTTCAAAGGAATGGGAATTGCATTCCCTGAAGCCAGCCCCGACACCGCTCTTGGGTCTCTGCTTCTGAAGCTCAAATGAAAAAGAAAAGGCTAAAATGAGCAGGGCTGTTACTTCCCCCTTCGCTCAGGTTTGCAGCTCTGTGGGAAAGGTAGGGTTTATCCAAACAGAAGGCCTGCAGTGGCTCTGTGGCTCCATGAACAGAGCTCTGGGGTGGAATTCAGGAAAATCAAGCCCTTTTTCCTGCTCTGCCACCGGTCTGCTGGAAAAACTGAATGCTTTCCTCTCGGCATGTGCGGTAACGGGAATTTCCAGTCCAGGGAAAGTTTCTCATATCTAAAATATTCCTCTGGATTGGGAAAAATAAAATAAAATAAAATCAGAGATGTGGAATTTTCCACAAATGGAAAATTTCAGTTTTGCAGAGCACAGAGAACATTCCTCTTCATCCATGCTGAGCTGCCGGCGTGGCATCCCTGTGTCCTGCCCTGTGTCCTGCCCTGTGTCCTGCCCAGCTCCAAGGAACAGCGAGGGACCAGCGAGGTAGGGAGGAACATGCTCTGAAGCTACTGGTGAAACATTAGATAAGAATTTGATGTAATAGATTGTTTCTGGTAAAGGTTTTTCTGATTCTCTTCTTAAACCACAAACATGCTACAGATTGGCATTGAGACCGCTTGCGCTAAGGGCTGACACATGCCTGCATTAGGGGACCTACCAGCTATGTTCAGCGAAGGACATGCCAAGCTTGTGACTACCTCTTAGACAATGTGCTGCATGTCCCCTCCAGCTAGGCTGGCTAAGCCTGGCCAAAGGGTTCAGCTCATCTTGGTGAGGTTAGAGGCACTTGGCATGGTGTTTTACCTCTGCAAGCAGTGCTGGAAGAATGCATTGCACATATGAACTATCTCATGCTCACCAAACTGCTTATTAGTTTCAGGCACTGGCCTCTGTGTTATTATGGCCTTGATAACTTTATTAAATTCAGCCCCAGCTTATTCATCTCACAGAATGGCCCTAACTATTTGTAGATATTTTAAAGTAGCCATCCTTGCATCGTGATCGCTTCCAGACCTCGCTGAGAGACACGCATGTGTTTGAAATGCCTGCTTTCCTTCTCCATTTCACCATAAAGTAGCCAATTTAATTTTGCACAATACCATTTGATAACAACCATGTGTGTGTGTCTTCAATGTTTATATACTTCAGAGAAGGCACTGCTTGGTCAGTGTGAGATAATTTCACAAAGAAAAACGGAACCAGATGTTACTCCTTTCTACTTGGCTTCTCCGTCTGCCTATCTTGTTTGTAATGTCAATCTCCACTCAAGTTTTCCATTACCTTGGGAAAGGGATATCTTTACACTCGATGTTTTCATTACCTACGTGCCTGACAAAGTGTGTGGAGTAGCTGAGGTAGATGATTATCAGCTTAGCACCTCTGAGATCATTATCAAACTGTAACGATGCTCAGGAGACAAGCAAAGGGAGAGGGTGGATGCTGGATGTGTTTTCAGAGGAGCTCCAAAGGGAAAGGTCACCTTTTGGACTGAATCTCATGGGCAGTGTTCAGATGTCTGGAACACAGCCTTGAGGATGCTGAGGAGGAGTGAAGGGCATCCTCAGCTGCAGCAAAGGGGTAGGAAAATCTGCAGGCGAGCAGATATCCTCCCCCAGGCACTTGAAGGGGCAGGTTTAGAGATGACGGTGTTATTTGGTGAGGTCTCGTAGCTGTTTATGGACCTCCTGCCTGGCTAACAGAGTTGAGGTAAAAGTGGCATCTCTCAGGGGCGTTACTTGTGTGTCAGGAAAGAGAAGGGGGATTTCGCTGAAGTTTAAAGCAGTTGAATGGGGAGGACAGAGGGATGTGCTGATGGAGGAAAGGAGGAGTTATGCTGTGTAGAAGTGCAGCCGTGCAGGGGACACCCCTCATGTGGTCTGGAGTGAAAGCAGCAGCCTGGGAGAGTAACTGGAGAAGTGCTGGAGGCCTGGGAAAGTGGGATGTGAGGTTTGGGAGTCACCACTCTGCTTAAGGGCTGGCAGGCCAAGAGGGGACCAGCAGTGACTGCAGCACAAGCTGCACCCTCTTCCTCACCCCACCAAGCACAGCACGTCAAGGTGCAGGGTGCATGGAGGTCTTCTTCCATTCAGAGCTGCCATGTAACTTATCTCCATTTGGACCATGAATTCCAGACCCTGCGGACCCATCATTGCTCTGCTGATAGTCTGGTCACAAAAGCTGTGCATCCCCAGTGACAGCATTTGCTGTCACACTCTGCCCTTCAAGGAGAGCAGGGAGCATGTTATCTGCCTGGATATCAGAGTCCAGGCAGCACTGTGCTACTGATGACCATTGGGGCAATGACACTGCAGAGAGCAAGGCTGAGCATGGGCGAAGCAGCACAGGGTCTGTGAGCTGGAGCTGCCCAGCAGTGTTATTGCAAGGCTGTAAAGCCATGCACCATCCCGTTTACAGGTGATTTTCCCTTGACACTGGCTGTTATTAAGCTCCATTATGAGAACACTTTGTGATCCTCCTGTGACTCACTGGTCTTGTGACATCCTGGCAGCAGAAGGCACTTGGCCGCCTCTCGCGTGCTGGCGGGGCTGGAGGCTCTTGGAAGGAGCCGTTATTGCAGGGAGTGTCCAGCCTCAATCACAGCTGCCTTTGGGCCCGGCTGAGCAGGGCAGGGATGGATTCCAGAGCAGCGCCTGGTGCCTCTGGCTTGGACACATGAAGACCTGTGGATGGATCAAAGGACAGCAGCAGGAGTCTGCCAAGGAGCTCCAAGAGAGTCCTTTGGCTTTGGGGACATTGGACGCTTCCTCAGTCGCCTTCATCCACCTCTTTGTATTCTGGTTAGAATATGAGTTCAGCATCATACTGCACATGTTATTTTTAGTTAAATCACCCCAAATTTGCAGACAACCTTATATAAAGCTGATCTTGTGAGTCATGCTCGTTGCCCTCAGTCCTGTGTGGCATACGGTACAGCGCTAGAATGACACATATTCTCCGAGCATCTGGCTGGAGTCATGCAAATCCTGTTACCGGGTGGCACATAGGCCAATGAGCAAAAGTCCTCCAGAAAGGAGACTTGATAATCACCATTTCTTAGGGACTAATCCCAAATGCCTTTGCTCCCTGTCACAGCTTGCAGTAAGAACAGCAGGTGCCCATGCAAAAATCCTTTTCCCAGCACCTTCTTCATGTCTTTGCTTTCCAAGAGGGGAGTTGAAAGGCTTTCTGACAAGGATACAGGAAAAACACTATCAATTTTTTACAAGCCTTTTTCTCTTGAATTGTCAACCGGTTGTGATTTTGGGTTTTTTTCAGCCATTAAAAAAGGTAATTTTGTCACTCTGTGCACTTTCAATCCCGTAAATTGTAGGAGAAGGCAGTCCCACTGGAGGCCTAGCTGGAAGGAAGGGGAGATATTTGCTTAATACATGCTTAACTGGCAATCATCTTGGCAGTGTCTTAGCCTCGCTGCAGTCAAGGTGGCTTTCATCACTGGAGGTATAATTTGTCTCTGCCTTTCCAATTGCTCCTTCCTCCCTTCCTCTCATCTCCCGCTGCAGTCTACCTGAACTAATAAAACTTCAGCACCTGCCCCAAGCTAGAGAGACAAAGAGTACTGCCCTGTGCTGATCAGCATGATTGCAATTCTAAATGGTCCATGCTGGAAAGGGACTGGTGACAGCAGAGCTGAACCTCCCCATTGCAAGGCTGGCTGTGACCTTTATTCCCTCCAGGGCTCCTTGGAGCAGCCACCCACAGTCAATTGTTTCATTGATTTCAGTGGATATCAGATGAGATCTTCGGTTCCTGAGGGCAGGATTATCAACCCCGGATATCTAAGGTGAGGGCTCAGCTCCACATAAAGGCGTATAGATAAGGGACTGGATTTTTAGAAGGGTGAGTTCAGGTATTCAGAGTGGCTGCAAATTCTGTTGACTAATTTAGGTACCAAAATCCTCATCCTCAGGTGTGTGACACAGAGCCTCAGGTGTAACCGGGGTCACCCAGTGTGAAAAATACCAAATTCAGCTCTCTGTATCCATCTACAGAAAGCACTTGATGTAAAGCAAAGTGTAAATCTTTATCACACTCCCCCGAAGTGCCATCATGCCTGACCCACATCACCTCTGTCAGAGTCCAGACCTTCTTGTGCTATCACCGTACAACTAGAGAGAGTGATGGAAGAGTGTGCATAGAAAACTAGTAAATATGATGATTTTCACACAGTTACAGGAGTTTTATAGCCCATATGGCATCCAAAGCACCTTGAAAAGTCCTGAAAAAGTGCCTTTGAAAAGAGACTGGTGAAGATTACTCAGCCCTTTTCGCTTGTCCTCATCCCACTCTCATCCTAACACCCTGATCCTGGTTTTCTAGGTCATCCAGGCTTGTCTTTCTCTTCTGTGAAAATGCTCAGGTCATTCGTTAGTGACAACAGGAGGCAGATCTTTTGGTGATGTAAATCAATGTCACTTCAAAGCTTCAATGGAGCAATACTTATTTACACCTTCAGATATCAGATCCTTATGTCTCGCTTTTATGTGTGTCAAAGTTCTGTTTTTTTCCCTGAAAGATAACATTTTGTTGCAAATGTCTCTAATGAAGCCCCCTCGTTTCTATGGCAATAGACACTACACAAATTAAGGAAATAAATGTTCCAGTACAGTTTAATTCTGCCAAAGCCATGCTGAAAACCTTTCCATCATCCCTCATGATGAAGGCAGCAAAACGTGCTTAACAGACCATCTTATCCAAATTAGTGAGAACATGAAACTTCCCCCCAAAAACCTTCTTTTGAAAAGTTGTTCTGAGCAAGTTTCTAAAATCTCAGAAGTATTAAATCCTTATTAATAGAAGCTCAATGTATTTATGGTGTCAAAAATGTGTTTTATAAAAGCCAAAAGCAGAGTTGCACAAGTTGCCTCATTATCAATAATCTAGCATCGTCCCTTTTATGTGTCATTTCTTTACACAATATACTATCATTTATGACTTTTAGCAAATACATCATGGCAAAGGATTACTCTCATCAGAGGCAGGCTTTGAAAAGGATATGCTAATTTCTAGAGAGCAAGAAAACATCAAAACAGTGCCAGCAAATAGCCAAGGGACTTTCATGTCTTAATATCCTTCAGAAGTGCTTTATCTCCTAGTGCAACGTGTATCATAGTATAAACAGGAAATGAAACAGCCAAGGCATCAAAGAACCACCAGTGCATGGCTGTAATTTTAGATCAGGTTTAATAAAGGTTATCTGCAGCAGGCTAATCAAACAAAAGGGTGTATGTTTTAAAGCTCCATTTGATAATTTTCATTTAAAGCTCCCGATCAAAGAGATCCTAACAATGTCTTACTGACTCCAGATAGATCCCTTTGCCTCCCTTTTCAAAGTAGCTTCGTTTATTGCTGGTAAAACTGGTTTTGATGTTCTAATTTTTGAGGTGGAGGAGAGATCAGAAACTGCTCTGGTTTCCTGTGCACCTTAATTTGAAAAGCAATAGAAAGGGAGCTGAGGAGGAAATGAGCAAATGCAGCAAGGGTCAGGAAGATCTCAGGGTCACTTCTGCAGGCTCTCAGTGGACCATGATGTCTAGGCAGGGGCGCCCATCCCAGACAGGATGCGAGGAGGGGAGACAAACCTGACCAAGATCAGGCAGGCCTTTGACTAGTTAATGTGAAGGCAAAATACCCTGGAAGTGAGAGGCAGAGGGAAATAAAGAGTAGCTTGATCTTGGCTTCTGGCCGAGGCAAGGCAGAAGAAGCCAGATCGGCTCTTTTCATGACACTTCTCATCCTTGGCCACCAGGAGTAGCCTCGTGCACCACTGTCCACGGATGAGAAAGAGGGGAAACTGGAATCTGACTGTCCTACCCTAGGACAAAACCCCCCTTGTTTTGTGTCTGATCCCTTGATTGTGCTTTTAGGTCAGATCTGATTCAAGGTCCTGAAAAAAATGACCTTTGGATGATTTCTGAAAGGGGAATAATCCATGGCAGGGGCTTAGAATGAGGTGATCCTTAAGGTCCCTTCCAACCCAAACAATTTTATGATGCTGTGACTGCAAGAGGAGTGACTGAGAGAAGCAAGGGAGAGTGCTTGTTTGGGATGCTGGTGTAGTCTTCCATATTCCTGGTTGGTTTATTAATTATTCTGTTTGGGAAGCAAAGAGGGGGCTGAGAAATGTCTCCAAATAAGAGCTTATAGAAATCATTACATTCTGGCAAGAATGAGGTATCCAAGGAACTAAACATGGTCCAAATATTTTGTCAAAGCTTTCTGCACCACTCAAGTCCAAGGGTGTTTCAGAATCATTTTCACACAAAGATGCTGCCTCCCATTAAATAGAAACTTGAAAATTCAGATATAAACATCACTTGCTGGAGGTGGATAATGGGGGAGATGTGGTGGGACAGCTCATGGAGGCAGCAGAAAAAGCCTCCAGCCATCCCAGCCATCAAGTCCAGGCTGGTCTGACAGTCCTGAGAAGAGATCTCAGGTCTTTGGGACCAGCTTCCCGCAGTGTGTGCAGAGGAAGGACAACACTCGAGCAGGGGCTGGGCAGGCTCAGCACCTTCTTCGTGTCAAGGATGGGTTTGTGACTTTATGTTTGCAAAGCCTGTTGTTATTTTTCATGTCCAGAAATTCATAGGGGGTAGCTCTAAAGAAAAATCCAACTAAACAAAGAATTCACCCTTGCATGCACTTAGTAGAGTTGGTAAGAAATGTGCTGACTCCCAAACGTGCTCCTTCCCACACGCTTCATGAAATGCTAGTTTTATACATATACATGTGGATATATTTCCTGCTGATGCTCTCTTAAATATTTCAAAGTATTCTTATGAACCAATATACTTTTATCGTGGTATTTGTAAGAACACAAGACCTTGGTTGTACCCGTGCAGCCTTGGTTTGCTTCTGTTTCTTTTCGAGTTACTTTTAAATTAACAAAGAAGTGCTGATAGGCACAAAAATCTAGTTCTTGGCCATGAAAACTCAACCAGAAGTAATGTCCCCAAAACTGGTCCCATGAAATATTCATGCTTCAGGAACACTGATCCATGCAGAGCGGCCGCTGCTGATAGTAAATGCTTGGGGAGCAGTGAAATGGTGATTCCTCTGTTCTGAGAAGTGAGGATGCTGCCAGACTGCTTGGCAGAATTATCTGCTACAGCACAAAACCCAAGAGTAGCTTATATGAACACCCACAGCAAGCTTCAGGCTTCCATCACGAGTGCTGGGGAGAGTAGTGCCAAGCAGCATCCCTTTGGCCAGGCTCCATATCGATCTCCAGCGTGTCTGCAGCTGCTGTGGATCCTTCCCCTTGCTGGATTACTGGCTCCAGTGCAGACACCGATCAATAGTGACTGAAGGCTGGTAATGACCAAATGTCAGCGATGTTTCAGCAGCTTTTTTGAAGTAATATTGGTACTTCCTAATCCCGTTATCAAAGGATACCATAAAAAGCACCATGACGGTGGGTACAAGTTGCCGGCCTTTTGCAGGTTCATATACTTGAAGCCAGAAGAAACCATTCAATAATCTTTTTCCTTTCTGCTGACCTTTATTTCATAGGCCATTAGATTTCAGCCGTATCAAGTCCAGTAACTGGGGCCTGACTGAGGTATCCGTGTGCTTGGCAAAAGCGTATCTTCAAAGAAGGAAACTGTCTCCATTGAAGACATTGGAGCTGGACACTTAGCTACCCCATGGCAGCTTAATTTGCTGGTTATGACAGTTTATTTCTGGGCACCCTTCTACCCCAGGAAGTTAACTCAGGGCGAGGGAATGTGTGTGAGTAAAGACAACAATCTCTTTCTACTTTACTGTCTGCAGACACAAACATGGCACAAGAGTCATTCAGAAGCACTCGACAATGACTGCTGTGTCTACAGGCTTCATTTTGAATTTGTCTCGGGTTTCATCTATTAGACCTTTTCAGAGCGCTCCCCTCCTGACCAAACTGCTGTGTATTTTACACTGACGTGTATTTTACACTGACATATTTTCTTCAAGCCTTATCCCCATCTTCTGCTTGGTAACAGTCCCCAGGCCTGGGACATGGTGGTTTCTCATATCACCTCCAAATGTTCCCTGTCCATTCTGCATTGGCCACTTCAGAGAATGGGCAAAGTCCTGGCCCAGCTCTGTTCAGAGTAACTGAGAGAGTTCTTTAGATTCATACCTCGCTTGCCTACTAACCCTGACTCACTGAGGTTGGAGGGGTTCTGCATCAGCAGCAAAACACCTTGTCATGTGTATGTCTGGTCTGTCTGTCTGCAAAGTCACTGTGTGCAAGGTTGAGACTTTCACCACGCCTGAAAATGTTATTTAACAAGTGAAATGCTATTTAACAAGTGAAATGCTATTTAATGAGTGCTGCTGAGCTGTGTCTCTGCATGTGCTGGGTGTTCGGGCCGTGCACATCCAATACAGGATGTGAGCCATAGCAAAAGGCTTTGCTCGGGATGTGCCCATGACCTCTAGACTTTGGGACAATGTGGACGCTAGCTGGCAGGTGGCAAATAAAATAGACATGGTGCAAAACCATGCCTGAGCTCAGCAAGTAGTGAGCCGGAGTCCTAAAATTATCCCGGACAGTCCTCATAATCTCTATGGGAGAAAATGAAGTCTTCAAAGCAGAAGGAATTTGAACTATCCCTGGTTCAAAGCAAAGTGCCACATGCCGACAAACATGATGAACGATAATATTTTGTTAAAACCCCAGTAATTCGTTGTGTGGTTTCTCTGCATTTCCTTTCCCATTGCTGTTCATTGCTCATCCATCCACATTCACACCGGGAGGTGAAGGAGGAAAAACCCCCCACTGAAAAGAGAAGAAGGAAAAAAATCACTTGAATTTGCTACAGTGCCCTGGGATACGGTTTTGACTCGGTAACACTGCTTCCTGTGCAGGCTGCTGCTCCCAAGCATCTCTGGAGCATTTGCTGAGCACCAGAACATCCCAACCTAAATGGAAGCTGTCAAACATTGTAGCAATCTGTCATATTAACAACTGTAATTAAAAGCATTAAGCAAATGCACAAAGAGCCTCTCTGGGAGGGTGCTAGAACCTATGTTTGCCTCTGTGTTCATGTAATTGATTCAATTACAGTTCTAGGTTGTTAAATGTCTGTGTGTACTCAGGGAACATGAAGGGAAGTGAGAAGGACTTAAGAAATGAATCTATGTGACATGTTTTTGTAGCATGACAGCACATTGTCACTACTCCCTTAGCAGCAAAGGCGGCAAGAGGAAGGCAGTGATGATGGGAAAGGAACGTGCAGCGCTGGTAGGGGTGAACAGAGCTTCCACACAGGTCAGGGGTAAAATTAAACATTGCCCCTTCCCACTGCAGAGCTTTTTCCCCCCCAACAGCTTCAAGATGAAGGAAGCTTCAGGATGGCTTCATGGAGCATAGCAGCAAGAACAGACCCATCTGTCTCAGTTCACCAACATCCCACAACTCTTGTCCATCACTTTGGGACTTTGGGGCATAGGCATTTCTGAAGGCAGAGTCTAAAGCAGAACCCATGATGCAAACTCTCCTCCACACACCCCACCACACATCTTTTCCAGGAGGCTGGAGCTGACTCCACATCCACAGCTTGATTGCATATGTGTGAAAGGGATCCAGGCTTGAAAACTTCAGGTTGCAGCAGCAGCAGCATTGTGAGAGCAGTGTCTGCTTCCTTATCCCAGAGAACGGTCTGAGTCCAAGCGTGAGGAAGGACCTGCCTCCATGCAAACTCTTCCTCACCCCAATTACTTACCAGATTAAACCCTGCTTGTGGCAATGTAGTTCTTCCAAAGGGCTGGGTAAATCCGAGCCTGGACTGTAAATCAAATTCCAATTTAGTTGCTGAGACTGCTGTATACATGCAACAACTGACAAGAGTTAATGGTTATCGGGAGGTTAACATCCACTTGTACAAATAACAGTAACTGAGTAATAAGACTAGAGGAGCTCAGACTGATCCAGCAATGCCTCACTTCCATAGCTCCATGCAGGGACAGTAAATCAGGGAAGTCAGTTCCCATTACGCAGTTTCGCCCTGAAGGAGCTTAGCTGCTTTGGCAGCACGGATGACATTAAACAGATGAGGAACAAAAATGGCTCAAATACGATTATAGTACATATGTGGGGCTGTCTCAGCCCCCTTTCAACTTGTGCCATATGAAAATAACCTCATCAAAACAGAAAGACTTTTAGGGCTGAGGTTAACTGCAAAAAAGCTCTAAATAAAATAATCATAAGGCCCCAAATATTGATATTAGCCCCAGCCAGCTGCTTGCTCCCAACTCTGCAGAACAGAAAGTTTGCTCTGCCCCTGCAAACCTTGCCATAAAATGAACAAATCCTAACTATCTGCTGGAACAAGCCTATGGCTGCTCTGTAATATGCACCGGGTTGTTTATTATCCGTGCACCTAAACTCGTGTCACTGGTGATCTGAAGTGATGCCCTCGATCATTCATTGACTGCTCAGCATCAGGGTACATCTGGATCTAGCACTAGATCCCCCTACACCCTTCTGGAGTGCGCTGAGCCCATGCCCAATCTGACCATCTCCTTTAAACCCAGCAAAAACTGAAGGTGCAGCTGAGCTTTATTGCTCCATTACAGCCCTGTCCAGAACACTTGGCATTAGCAGGGGGCTGTGTTGAATCTTTATCACAAAGCTTAAAACCCACGTGAAGACCGCTGCGAATACCTTTTCATGCGTGTGAAAGGAGCAGAGGCCTTCAGAGCAGACCCATGGCCCTTGCGACCACCTCACATGAGATTTACCATTCCCCTGGTACGAATGTGAGGCTGAGGGGAGGCTCAGAGGTCCTGACAGGGTTTTACTTTCAAAGTCGGGTTTGTTTAAGTGACTCAAAGGGGTGCAGAGCTGCCTGGATTGAAGCCAAAGACAATGTTGATGGAAATCCTGCAAAGCAAACCTCCCCCCTCCCTCACTCATGTGCCTTTGCATTGTTTTCCATTTTACCTCGTGCAGCATCCCTGATCTGGTCCATGTGGCATCATGGAAGTGTTTCTGACTCTTTCCACAAGGCTGGAAAAATCTACCATCTTCTGGCTCTCCCCTGCCAAACGCCTCATGTTTTTAAGAAACTTTATGACAAAGTTTAGAAACTGAATCAGTTTCAAGACCAGATGTCCCCAAATACCAGCGTAGTTCATGTTCGCTACTCCATATATGACTCCAAAACTAGTCCCTGAAGTTTGACTTGGGCATCCTCTCAGCTTCCCATCCCTCAGGCCAAGGCAGCTTTAGCTCATTACAGCATCTCTCCATCCAGGCTGTCACCCTAAATCCACTCTTCTTTCCACACTTCTTTAGGGAAACGTGGGAGCAATAGGGCTAGTCAGTGAGGGCTGTCCTCTCTATTCTTTTTTACATGAAAATCTGGTTTCCCATCACTTGCTAATTGATTCCGTAGCACTAAAATGTCACGCTGTGATGCTTGTCTGTAGGAATCTAAAGCTACAAACTTTCCAGTGCTGACAAGAAAAGACAATGATCTAATACCAGGCAATGCAGAGGCCAACATCACATAACTGCAGAGCTTCCTGGAAGCTGCTGTGGCAGCATCTCCCATCGTCCTAAAGAGCATCTTCTGGAAGCAGCTGAGTTTCTGGCTGTGATGGCATTCATGGCATTCCAGGATGAAATTCCTCTCCCCTGATGAGGGGCAAGCAATGCATTTGCAGGCTGCTTCCTTTCAGCACTTTCAGACAGGATTGGTCTGTGGGATTAAGCTGGCTCTTGGTTTCCTAGTCAAAGTTTTGGGATGTTAGGCTGTTGTGTGGGCAAAGGGAGGTGGGGAACAAAGGAAGGCCATGAAAGATGGGAGAAAAGAGCTCTGGGAAGTGACCAAATAATTTCAGTCATTATCCAAGCTGCTTATCAGAAAAAGGAAGAGCACAAGGACAAGTGCTCTTCCACCCCATCCGGCACAAGAGGAACCAGCAGAACAAAACCAGTTTTGCTATGAACCTGTTAATTCTAATCAACCCCTCCTGTCTGGGGGCAGCCAGGTTTTTCTGCTAAGCCCTTGGGAGGAGGAGGGGGCAGAAATGCTGCTCTCAGCTCCATGTGGGTTTGTTAATGAAGGTAAATGCTCCCAGCTGAGTGGGTAGAGAGTGCTGTTGGGGCTGCCCTGGGACTCCTGGCAGGGAAACTCCTCTGGCACTGAGGTAGCTGGTCTTGCAGCTCTGCAGGGATGGTTTGGAAGGTAAGATCCTAAATTCATTCTTTCCTTTAATGAACTTTGGTGCTCCAAGGTGGAGAGTGAGTGCTGCTCTTGATGTAATCCATGTCTTTATGGTATGGAAGGTATGGGGACTTTGTTGCTGTTCTGGATGTTGCAGAAGCTGATGGCTGCTGCTTTTTGTTTCCAGTGGGAGTCGATGCAAATAGGTGCTGCTGTTTTGATCCACGTGGGTGACAGCAGCCCTGGAGGGTTGAAACAATGCTAAGGACAAACTTCATTAAACCTGCTGCATGTCATGTGGCTCTCATGCAAAATGAAAGTGTCCGCAGTTTAATCTGGGTGCTTCCAAAGCTCAGGAGGCCTCTATGGTAAACCCAGGCTGGAGCTTGCTTGGTTTATTGGGATGCATTACCAGTCTTTTGGGGGCCTTTTTTGCACAAGGGTTGCATGCGTAAGTACGTGCAGCTTTTACAACCCATTGGAACTGAAGTGCCAGACCTTTTGAAGCTTGTATTGCAGCAGATTAATTCAAGATTGTTAGGATCTGCTTGCAGTGGCCTTGATAAGGTGCAGGAGGAGCAGCCTGGGAACATTCTAGAAGCTTATGTCTTCTAGTTTTTTCAGGGATGCTGGATGTATAACTGTAAAATGAGTGTGTTGTGTGGATGTGAGAGATCATGATATGTTTCAAGAGCTGTAAAGAAGCTGGTAGGAAGATTGGAGTCCAGGGCCTTGGATGGAAGAGATTAAAATGCTTTTACGGGTTTGGTAGATTAAGGATCTGGTTCGTTTTAATTGAATTTGCTCCAGGATCTGTGTATCAGTGGCACATGAACCACGAAACACACCTGTGTCTGTATGAATCAGCTGAGAAGGGTTGAAATGCGCTTTGCCAAGTGTGATGCTCTTTAGAGTAGGCGCTTGTTTTGGCTGCTACCAACTCTGGGTTATGACAACAGAAAGGGGGCATTTTGGAGCCATTAATGACATCTGCAGCCTCGCAGGAATGTGTCAGATAGTTAATTATTGTGTTGAACTGTAATTCTGTCATGCCAGAACATGAGTAGTTTGTTTGGGTACTCTTCCTCCCTCCCTTCCCTTTTTGCTGAGGATAAAGGAGTTAAGTTTAATCATTAAATCTCCATCTTGATCCATGTAGGTCACGCACTGAACCAGTCAGATAGCACAGCATTTAGCAACCTTATCTCCTTTACAATAAAGAGCAAGCAGGAAGCTGCCTCTGTTGTCTGTTCTATTTTTTAATATACGTTTATTTAAAGAAAAGCCATCTCAAAAGGGGGGGGGGAATCTTCCAAACGGCAGCTTCTGTAAACAGGATGAAATCAGATAAAGAAATTACTGTAAAAATATTGCCTCATCTCTAAAGCTCAGAACTTTTTTTTTCCCTTTTGCTCTTTTTTATCTTTGAGAAAGATAATGAAAGAGGAAGCTTGAAACCACATTTCCATTGATGTTTGAATACACAACTGCTGGATTTAAGAACTGGAGGAGATCAAAGAGAATGGTTTTCATTCCGATAAAATTATAGCAGTTCTGGTATAGGGTGATGGGCTCATTTATGAACTCTACGATGCAAATAGTTGTTAAGGCACCTTTTTCCCCGTCCTTTCCTTTGCTAAGAACTAAATGAAAAATGCCTGGAATTCCTAAAGATTAATTAGAAGTGTGGCTAATAATGTTATAATAGATACATACTAAAAGCGTATGTCCCTCTTCAGAATAATATCTGGGAGTGCAAAACATCTGTACAATCCAAAGGGAATAGGAAAGCCTGTTCCTCGCTACTGTATATTGCAGTTCACATGACATGAAAACTTAGCAGCATTAGGTTACCAAAGTATGTATCCTGATACCACACTCTGATTAAATTTTTTATTAACACATACTCTGACATTCATTACTAAGTATAAGCTGCAAGTTAAAGCCATTCATGTATGCAGAGCTAACACAATTACTTATCACATGCTACATTATGGTTTTAAACTGCGCAGTAAAAGTTATCAGGAAGGGTCTATGTAAAATGCAGAAGTGCCACATCTGTGATCGAGCAGGAGATCTAAGGCTGCGGTCCTGTTGTGTATCCCTGAAGACTTCCTGTGCCTGTGGAAAACTCTGCTGATCTGGGAAAGCCGTGCTTTAGTTGGGGGGAGATTTTTTGGAGGGGGGTGTTTGAGAGCTGAGGATTATATCAGGGCTTGTGTCATGGTAACCTCACATTTGCATGCCCTGAGGGTGTGAATGTGCTTTAACGCTGCTGGTGCAGAAATGAATTTGTCCCTGTCAGTTGTACAGCCGAGCTTGGTGTGGAATCCAGTTTGGGGGATACTCATCCACTTTTTCTTATGCTTTGAAATCTGAAGTTTCACTAAATCCTCTCAGCTGGTTACAGTGTAATATGAGCAATATGAACTTTCAGGACTGGGTTTGTCTGTTTAGTTTGGGGGTGGATTTGTTTGTTTAAATTTTGGGGTTGGGAGTGGATTTTGGGGGTCTGTACTCTTGATATCTGAAACAAGTCATGCTATTTCCTGTGCAAAGAACAGGGCAGGGTGCTGGGAGGTGTCTTTGCCACAGGTGACCTATTCAAACACCAGCACTACAGGCTTGGGTTTCCATGCAAAGAGCTGATGGGGCAAGGGGGAGGGAACCTCTTACCTGGAGAGGTTGAGCAATGGGATCAGCTGTGTTCCATTAATGATGATAAAAAGGAGGTGATGCTTTGCACTTGGGCACAGGCCTCCTTCAAAGCTAATGGACTAGTGCATGACCAGCATAGCTCTCACTTTGGTTTTAGTTTTAAACCGCATTCTGTTTGAAAGAGAAGATTACTTCTCTCCTATCAGACCCAGCCAAAAGGGTTGATTTGCCTGTGTTGGATACAGCAGCTCAGGGGTCTGTGAAGGTGCAAGAAGGGGGAAATTTGCAGCAGGACAGTTTATGTTTTAGCAACGTCAATGTGGCGCTTGCTCTTGGTCAATCTGCTTGCGCTACCTCTATAGGAAGGCCCAACCATCTGCTTAAAAAGCTTGTTTTTGTGTTTTTGAAGCAGACAAGTGTGTTCTCTGTTGTTGGCTGTTGGACTTGGTGGCCACAAACCTCATCCAGTCTGACAACTGAGCCCCATCTCCTTCCTTTCTCCATTAGCCTTCTTATCAAAACCTTGGGTAAAATGTGGTTCCTGTGGCCTCACTTCTTCCATACGAGCTGCGGCTTCTGTCTCAGAAATGGGAAAGATTTTACCCTGAACTATTTTCTTGGGTTTCTTTAGCTGCCAAAGCAGCCTGTGGGATGGCACGCTGTGCTGCCCAATGGAGAGGATAATGTTGCCTCAACTTGCAAATAGCTTGTGTTCAGGATGGGTATGGAGGACAGCTTGTGCAATTAAGATGGTGATTATCAACGTCATGCCTAATAAAGTCAGCTGTGACTTGCTGAACTCCAGTTAATGACCATGAAATCCATGGTTAATAACAGGACAGCCATTAGTGTGATGGGTGATGTGCAGAAGGGAGCCAATGGAAGGCAATAAATAGTATTATATGGTAATGTTTGACAGTTTAAACCGTCACTTTTATCCCCGTGGTGACTGTCTGAAGTTTGTGTTTTACTTTATAAATGCCTCTTAAGAGCTTCTTGCTAGCTTTAACTTTCCATGAGACTGACCTCGTATTTGGAGCTAACCTAAGCCTTGCTCTAAACCAGAGTTTGAAGAGGCTGGAGGGATGTACTATCAGTGGTGAAATGGAATCTTGTTCTGTTCTCCAGCTGAGTAGCACTGCTGCTAATGGTCGTGACAAAACAACAGTAAACGCATTTGCAGGACTTGAACTTTGTCTGTTTCTGCCTTACAAGTGATGGGGTTGTTAGAGAACACGACACTGCAAAACAGCTTTAACTTCCACTTGAAAAGATGGTTTGTTTATGACTCCTCAGAATGTGTCAGTGTAGCACAGGAATTGAAACCGCTTCATAAATACTGCAGCGATGCTCAGCACCAAACCCGCAGCACATGACAGTAGCTGGTGCACCTCAGGTATTTCTAACTACCTGTGATCCCCAGTCACCAGGGACACGCTCCCCTGGCACAGGGGTGAAGGGATATTCCAAGCTCTTCCATGAGGCTGGCCCAGATCTTGCTTAAATCCCATGAGGTATACTGGGAAATTAGGGAAGAAAACATCAGCATCCGAAGGATGTGGGAAAGCTGCTGTTGATGTTCCTAAGAAGCCAGCAAGGGAGGCCAGTGGCACTAAAGGGTTTTGCTGTCACTTGGGGACAGTGGGGAGTGTTGACCAGAGGGTGCTGTGGCAGAGTAAAGCTCCAGCATAGGAAACAAGTTTCCTGAACCCAGGAAACTAATTGAACTCCTTCAGGCTTTGTACAAAGCAATCCTTTTTGTCTGGCAGTGGTTTCCTGAGTGCTCAGATGTGGCAGTGGTCCTGCTGCTCCCCATTCAACATCTTGCGCTGTTTGGCTTTGCTGTGTCTCATCCTTACTGGGTTGTGGTGGGCGCTTGGCTTGGAGAGGGAGGAAAGCACGAGGGGTGCCTGGACACAGGGATGCTCCTATTCCTGCATTTATTTTGGTCAGGTTGTGACTGGTTGTGCAGTGTTTTGCACTGGTTTTGTTACTCCTATTTGTAGGCACTTGTTATTCCAGTCATTCAGAAATAACTGACTTAGGTAAATGCATAACAGTGACTAATATAACATCTATTTGTTCTGGCTCAAAAAGATCTATAGCTTTTCCTTTTCGCTGGCAGTAAAGTTAAATCTATTCATATGCTTCAAAAAAAAGCCCCTCATTGGGGCCACTAAGCAGTCATTAATTATTTTTGTTGTAGGTGGCTGGAATGTCGGTGTAATGAAATGTGCATTTCCTTGTACTCACAAAGAGCCAGGGGTTTGCGTGTATCACGTAGGCAGCAGTAGGTTTGCGTAGAGGAGAGGGGCAGGTTTGGTGTGGTGTCTGGGAAAATGTATCCTTTTTTCTTTGCTTTTGGGTTGTGTTTGTTTATCTTGACGTAGTTAACTTCCCCGAGGAAGAGTTACTGATGCTCAGGAGGAGGGCAGTGGTACCCAATGAGAGCAAGGCACAAGAGGCTTCTCCAAAACCCATTGCAAAGGGAAGGAGCAAGCCTATAGAAACCCAGCGCTGTGTGTGTGTGTGCTGTGTGATGCTTGGTGCAGATTAAGGCACCAGTGGCTGCACCTCTGATGGAGGTGTGGTGTCTCCCATGGGTGCTGGGGTACCGGTGCAGCGCAGCCTCAGGCAATGCTCATAACACGCACACCTTGTCCACTGACAGCAGCAGGTTGGGTCACTTCTTCCTCCCCTGAAGCTCACAGGGTTCAGCCTCCAGCGCAGTCCCCAGTCCCTCTCCAAGACTTGTTCCATCTCATGCTCCCCTTGCCACCTCAGGACAGGAGCTGTGCTAAACACAGGCTGAGCACCGGCACTTTCACAGCTCTTGCTCCTCTGTGATCATAAGCTCCTCTTGCTGTCACATCACAGGAGAGCTGCGTTTCATCCACTTCCAAGGTCTCAGAGAAAGGGGAGACCCAGAATCTGAGTTTGTGCCCTCCAGATCCACCAAAGTCAGCACAAACCTTGCACATATGCGCTGCCGCCTCTGCTTTGTCCGTATCCCCATCCAAACGGCATCCCAATGGGCAAGGACAGGCTCCCTTTGGAGCCCTCCCTCTCTAAGGTCTGACCAAGATCCATCCAAGGAAGCAGCTGCACAGACCATGCTGTTGCTGGAGGAGGAGGAGTGCAGCCAAGTCCCTGTGATCTCCTGTTGTTGTATCTTTGTCTTGAAGTGCTTAAGCACTCTCTTAGAAGTGCTTTTTCCGTACAGATTGTCCACCTGAGGATACGGGATCCCTTTGTAAGCATTAGTTTAATTAAGTTTTGCCCTATTTCTTTGAGGCAGGGAAATTATGCTCCCTGGGTTCCTACACCAATGTAAACTGAGGCACAGAGAGGATACACGCCTGCGGGGAAGTCCAGAGGCGGTTTGCAGAACTGGTACAGGAGAAGCGTTTCCTCAGGAATGAAGAAAGAGAAATCCTAAAAATCAGGAGAAAAAATCCCAAAAGCAGTGGAAAAGGGGAAATAATTTTTTGGAAAAGCTACACACTGAAGCAGTTTGAAATAAAGCGTTTAGAATCACAGCGCAGCACTTGGCTTAGAATTACAATCTTCTGGTGGGGAATAGGCTCTGCTTCAAACACCCCAGTCCTAAAGGTGGGTCAGCCCTTGGTTTAAGAAGGACCAGAAGGATTTTCAGTGTAAAATTAGAACTGCCAAAGGGAAAAGAGCATAAACAAGGAGAGAGATGGGCAAGGATGCTGGGGACAGGCCAGTGGGCGCAGGCTTGGGAACTGGTTGTGCTGTGGATGCGCAAGCAGCTCTTCCCTGCTGAGGTCCTGGGAAAACATGACTGTGCCCAAGGTCTGTGCTTGGGTCTGCTCCCTGCAGTGTGGAGCTCTCATCCAGCACTGGAGCAAGGCTGGGCTTTGGCAGATTGGGAAATGCTTTTTCCTGCACAAGACACAAGAAGGGAAAATAAAGAGGTGAAAGTATGGTGAGCTCAGTGTGAAGCAACCCTGGGTGAGAGGGGAGGATGGGGGGGAGATGGCAGCAGCCAAGCCTGGCTTGCTGTGCCCTTCTCCATCACTCCCTGCATGGGAGCTGGACCCTGCATGTCGAGGCACTGGGAAGTGCTCAGGGCTGCTGGCTGGTTCTCACCTGGTTGCGCTGCTTGGGCATTGCTATAAAAAGCTGTAACAGGCAGAAATGGGCCCGTTTCCAAAGGGAATCACTGCAGGCTCAGCTGGCAGTTGGGCTTTTGGAGATACTGGAGGGCTCTCATACACATAGTGCTCCCACCAGTTGCACTTGGGCCAGCACTAAGGCCTGAAGTAGGAAAGCGGCGTGTAGCTGCCTCATAGTGGTATGTACCAGCAGTGTGTGTTTGATAGTGGGTGAATCCTGGCTGATTCTCCAGTTACTGACACTTTCCAGACTGTATTTACAATCTGACTGACTTAAAAGTGCAACTCCTTCAGAGGAAAATGTCTTCATCTAGAGCAGATCTGTCACCGCAGTGGTGGTGATGAGCTTCATCTTAGTAGTTAAGTTCAGGTGGTATCTAAAGATGGAATCAGTAGTGTTGTCATTAGATGTGTATCTGATCACAGCTGTTAGATGGCTAGACACCAGTACTATATCTGTGCTTGGCTCTGCGCTGATCTCTCCACGACACCCCTCTCCAGAGCTGGGAGATGGTGCTTTCGTGGTCTCCTCCCTGCAGCAGTGAGGAGGATAAAGGCTGGAAGTGCAGCATTTCCCTGGCTTCGTGGCTCTCTCTCACCTTCCAGCATATTTTTGGAAGAGGAAAAAGCTGGTTTTGGGGTGCAGGAAGGACACAAGGAGGGTAGGAGAGAGGAAGGAGTCCAACCTTCCCAGCCTGGTCTGCTTCAAGTCACTCAGGAGCAGGCTTCATCCACCAGCATGACTGGACCAGCTGGGAACTGGCAAAAGGGGATCTTGAGCCCCACATGTGGTGCCACAAGCCCCTGACCCTTACCTGAAGGCTGTGATACTCAGTGTCTCTGTGGAATTGGGAGCACTTGAGCTGCAAATGATGTTGGTCATCACTTTGCTGAGCAGGGGGGTTTATCTGTGGGCAATTCATGTCCCACAGAAGCTGGGGTAAAGAAAGCAATAATTGAAGCCTCGTGCCCATTTAAAATACCTTCCATCAGAACTGAAGAACTGAAGCTGTTTTTTCCATTCCAGAAATTATTTGGCCTTGAACCATAGAGCCCTCACTTGCTATTCTGCAATTGAATAGAGGCTTTTGTGGGGCCTTTTAAAAGTAATTACTACAAAGCACTTGAAGAGGAGTTCTGATTGTCGTCTAGTTTTCATTTCATGCTTTCATGCCATTTCTGTTCAAGGATGGATCTTTTATGAAATGTCTGGTTTAGGTTACACCCTCCAGAACCTTATTATTTGCCTTAAAAAAAAAGCCTGTCATAGGCAGGAGCATATTCTTTATGCTCTGCCATTAGTATAACTAAATTCATCAGGGTAATATTACTATTCATGCAAAATAGGTGTCGTCTTTCTTTAAACCTCTTGGCAAGTGGTTAAACTGATTTTAACAAGTATGCAGGGCCAACTTCTTAAAGCCTTGAAAAAGTGTGGAGATTCCCATGCTGCAAAGGGCTATTTACATGGTTAAAATTATACACATATATCCCCTCTACTTAAAACTGTCCCCTCATCATATAAGGCCCTTGCAAATCCATTCTGAGTTCAAAAGAAGGAAAAGTTCCTCTTCCAAGTATGTCTTTTTCCCTGTTAACACAGCTGAGATTGTGAGAGCCACTGAATTTATCTCAAGGCCCACATTTAGCTGGTGGTTTCATGGGTGCTTCTCCCATTGAAAGAGAATATTAATGAAATACAAAAAATGTGTATTTTTAAAGCCCATTGAAAATGCAATTGTAGAGATAAAAGACCTAAAAGATTTTTAGCGATCCCATTGTCCACTCTTGTAATACAAACCCACTATGAAAACATCACAAGTGATGGCACAGAATCCTGTGGGATGCTTTCTTCTAAGCTGATTATCAGGTTTTCAGATGACACCTTTCCTCCTTGGCTATCCTCACCCTTCTGAATCCCATCTCCTTTCCTGCAGCTGCTGCAGCCAATGACTCTTAATGCCCCCAGTGCTCACAAAGGGAAAGCTCCGAAGCTGAGCGCATGGAAACTGCTTGTTTTAATTCATAGCAATGTGCAGGGTGGGATATTTGCAAGCTGATTCAGCCAAGGAGCAGAAGGCCATGGTGTGTGGCTGGGGCAGGCAGGTGTAGCTGCACAGGCAGAACCTTCCTGAAGTACCTGCATCACTGGGGAGTAACAAACTTGAAGTGATATTAAAAGCTTAAAGAAGTGTTCTCATCCAGGACCTGCATTTCATTGGGCTGCATTAGGGGAGCTGCTTGGGCCTGAGCTCTGTAGCTTTATTCCCCTCCCTCCTGGGCTGAAAACCTCTGGATAAATTAATGGGACTTCAGATTTTCCCGGGAAGGTACCAAGCTGATGTCAGGGAATCCTGTAGCTGTTCAGGACCTTTGTCTCATTTCCAGCCTCATATTGGAGGTGGTCTCAGCAATAGGAAGCTACTGTGCTGATCCTAACAAGAAAAAGGGATGTGATAAAGTGCTTTGGCACAGGGATCACACAAAGCCACACGTGTTCCTGCTGCATTCCTGTGTTTTAGCTGTTTTCTAACTGTTCTGAGCTGGGCTAATATGCAAAATGGAGTGACATTGTCAGGCAAATACTGCAAGTCACACACTAGGCACATCTGTGCAAGCCCTCTCCTTTTCACATATGTAAGTCTGAAAACTGAGATGTTGTTAATATCTCCTGTTTGATCCGGGTCATTGTTGAGAGAAATAAATACTTATATGCATAATGTGGTGGGGGAGTGGGGTAATGGTCAACCACAAAGCACAGATCCAGATTTGGATCTAAATACCTTTAAAGTTCAGGAGTGCTCGTATCCTGGGAGCTGGTTCAAAGCCACCTCTAGATTACATATACTTGCCTGGTTACTTGTTGTTGTACCTGTCTGACTTGAAGAGCGAGCAGAGGAATATCTTTGTTGCAGGCTTCTCATTAGGGAAAATATGAATTCCAGAAAGTAACTCAATACCTACCCAGGCCTGTTGCCATTCTGCTTTCCCACTTTCTTCAAAGGAAATTTATCCTGTATTTTGTGTGGATTCACAACACACAAAGGAAAAATATGTGTGTTTGTAAGCCCAGCAATCAGATGGGAATCTGCTCTATGGGAGATGGAGAGATGTTGGTTGCAACCTTGTCTGGTCAAAAAGTCTCCATTTTGATTTGCTGCTAATACTTTGCAGGTAAAATGTTGTTTGAGGAAAAAACCCAAGTAGGAATTTCATGAAGCATTAAGTGCATCCACTTAGGGTGGTATTGCTTTTATTGTATTCTATGGGTGAAAGAGGATGGTGACGGAGCGCAGGGCTGGATGCAACACTGCTGTCATGTCACGGCCCTTTCGTTTGCTCAGGGTAATGTGGCCAGGGACTCATTTCTTAGGTGCTTTTGTGACAAACACAAATACTAGTGACAGTAATGACTTCCCTTGTTCCTCTGCAAATAGGTGATCTATATTCTTCAGAGCTTAATGCTTTTTGTGCGTGTGGTTGAGCAGTATTTGGGCTTTGCAAGCAGAATCACAATGGCAAAATCCTCACTGGCAGGCCCCTAACATTAGTTTGTAAAGCACCTCGGGATACCTGGGGTCTGAAAGGAACCTCTCTTTTATACCATATCAATCTCAGCGCTCTTTCTAAAGTGCACTGCGTTTGTTTGCAAGGCTTCTGAGCCGCGTTTCATGGTTGAAACCGGGCCATTAGGAGAATCCCCGGGAGCTCCTGGCAGTAGCAGCTGAGGCTGTGCTGGATTCGCATCCCCAGGACACACCAGGAGTGAATAGCTGAGCTCCTGCGCGAGACTCCCGGCCCTCAGTGACCAGCTCATGGCAGCACTAATTAAGAAGCAGTCAACTCTCGCTTTCAAAGCAAAAAGGCTGTCAGCAGGCGAAGGGAGAAATCCCTTTCCCTTGGCAGGAGGCTGGTTAGTGGGACAACCGCTGGACAAAACTAAGGACAACACAAAGCGCTCAGCCTGCCTCTCCGTACAATGGGATGTGGGTCTTTGAAATGCAAAAGTTACGTAGCCGCTGCCTTCCGCAAAGAGGAGAGAAGAAAAGTGATGGAGAACAGAACCCAATTGCACTTCCCTCATTTTTTTTTTTGACTTTATTAAGGCTGTTTAAGGATCTTTTGATCTCGCTGAGGTATTTATTATCATAGACTATTTGTTATGAACGGTGGCACCATTGAGAAGCAAAGAGAATTAACTTTGTGCTGAAGGGGGTTAGCTTTACAGCACAAAGCCTTGGGGCTTTGTAGCATGAAGGGTGCTGGGCGCAGACCCTCACTGGGGGGTGAAAGGCAGTGGGACTGTAAACTGGGCAGAGTGGCACATCCTGAGGGGGCAGCAGTGGGATGCGGCTCCTGGTGATGTCCCTCTGCCTAAGCCCCACACAGGGCTGTAAATCGGGTTCGGTGCCAAGCAACGCATGGACTCTTTTAAAACAGCAGTGTCTGAGCCACCGCCTGTGAATTGGCTTTTCCCTTTTCCCCGGTTTCACACAGGGTTTCGCACAGAGGCACCACCTCCTTTCAGCACATCCCAACCCTCAGTAAAGCATCATTGGCCACTTTTGCCTTTGGATATGCTGGATGTTCGTAACTCAGCGCAGAGCAAAGCCTTCCCTGGGAAGCGCTGCGGCGGAGGGTGCTTTGTCCCCTCTCTGCACGAGTCCTTTCCCACCCCATGCAGCAGTTCTGGGGGGAAGAGGCATGAAATGCCCCAAGGGGATGAGTGTGTGAGACTAAGAAGGGGGCACCCTTCAGCAAGGTCTGCATGGGGAAGGGGAACAAAGCCCTGAGGTTTATGGGGCTTCATCCCAGGGTCACTTGTTCATGAGCCTGAGTGATATCAGTGGGTCCTTTTTCCTATCAGTTGAGGTTGCAGCATCAAACCTTAGACCTGTGAGCCGCATTCAGATAGGAAAGTTGTGTTAATTGACCTTGTAATGTGTCACCAGTGAAATTTCACCTGGAATATCATAGGATCATGGACAAGTTTGGGTTAGAAGATACCTTAAGGCTTACCCAGATTCAAAGCGCTGCCATGGGCACGGACACCTTCCGCTAGAGCAGGTTGTCAGATATCCATCCTCCAAGCACCTAAAGAGCAGAACAATGTCAGCAAATTGGATGGGATTCAGAGAAGAGCAATAAAAATAATGAAAGGGCTGGCCTGATTTATGAGGAAGGATTAAAAGAGTTACATATGTTTAGCTTGGCAAAATGATGGCTAAGGGAGGGATGCAGTATCTGTCTGCAAGTATGAGAGGGGTGTAAATACCCAGGGAGGATAGGAATTATTTAGCCTGGTTGAAGTGGGAGTAATAAGATTAAATAAAGGAAATAATCTTTGTGACTGGGTTGAAGGAAAAAATTCTTCATGGTTAGAGCCCTTTTCCATGTGGAATAATCTCCCAAAGGAAATAGGTGAAACCTCAGGACTTGAATTGAGGAGTTGGGGGAGCGAAGCACCAGGGAAAATGACACTGGGAGTTTGGAAAAAGCCAATTCCTGTGATTCCATCCGTGCCAGGAGGGCAGTTGGAATGCTTATATCCAGCCATTAACCAATGCTTT